>CM033643.1:203805023-203871729 GCA_019512145.1 Engystomops pustulosus
CAGCGGCTAGTCTATCCCAGGGTCACCTGATCTGGCCAGCCAACCACTGCTATCGACGTGTAAGGGTACCACGTCATGCTGGGTGGAGTGCAGAGTCTCCTGGCTTGTGATTGGCTCTGTTTCTGGCCGCCAAAAAGCAAAACGGCGGGAGCTGCCATTTTCTCGAGCGGGCGAAGTATTCGTCCGAGCAACGAGCAGTTTCGAGTACGCTAATGCTCGAACGAGCATCAAGCTCGGACGAGCATGTTCGCTCATCTCTAATAATAATCTTATAATAACAATCAGGATAGTATTGCCTATTCTTATATACACTGGATTTACCAGCATAATGGCTATGACTACTGAGGGGTTAACCGTTAGTCTATTTTGTAAAGTAAACAACTTTGCATAAATAAAGAGTATTACGTTTAGTAATAACTGATTATAAACGTAAAGAGGGATCAGAATACATTGGGGCACATTTACTAAGCGTCCGAATGCCGCACTTTCGTCGAGTTTCGAGATTATTTCCGTTTTGCGCCAAATCGCCCCGAGTTTTTGGTGCACGCGTTCGGATTGTAAAAAACGCGAAGGGACCTGGTGCAGTTGCAAGTCATAATTCCAAAAATAATAGCATACTATCTATGTATTTGCCTCTGCCGCCTCCCCCTCTATATAGCCAGCCTGCTTGGCACATTAATAATACAACAGCTTCTCACCTTTCCCGCGATCCACCGAAGCTCCGCTGCTACACTCCGGCCGGCGGTGACAGCTCATTGAGCGCTGGCGGCTCACAGAATATGATGTCAACCGCGTGCCGACGTCATATTCTCTGCGACGCCGGCACCCACGGAGCTGTCACCGGCGGCCGGAGCGTAGCAGCGGAGCTTGGGTGGATCGCGGAAAAGGTGAGAAGAAACATTACCGGCGTATAAGACGACCCCAGACCAGACTGAAGATTTTTCAGTCTTCAAAAGTCGTCTTATACGCCGGTATATACGGTACATTGTAAATATATTTTTTAATAGATATTTGGACCTCACTACAAACATGACATATTTTTTGCACCATCGTGGTTTCTTTCTACTTGTCTGATTATTTCCTGTCATCATATGGAATTCAACTTTTCAACAGGGTGAACCAGGCAGCAGATGGTCATGTTTTCCCTTTTGTGTTAATGAATCTATTACCATCCCGACTCATACACACGCTATATTGAAATGTTTTTCTTCATGTTGACTCTGAGCATCAAAGAAATAACAGATAATTGTGAGAAATGGAATCTTGCCTGTAAAAATATATATTAATTTTGCCAATTGTCTCCAGGTGTCAGGAATGGCTTCAAAAGACTAAAGATGTCCAATAAGAGGTCCATTCATACTTGAAGTTTATTGCAAACAAAAGTTAAGATGTAATAAAGTTTTGCTTGAAAAAAGGCGTTTATTGAAGCAGCATTTGCACACATTTCTCTTTATGCTCTTTACTGACGTATAGAGTGTATATACATATCACCAAACCCATATATCTCACCAATAGAGCTAACACATCTAAATAACGAAAATCATCTATAAAATGCTATATAGAAGAGGCACCCCAGAGATCGCGCTGATTTTTTTTTTTTTTTTTTTTTTTTTTTTGCCACCAATTAAAAATTTGCTGTTGGTCACACACAAGCACATCACACACAGCTGTGCTACAGCCATACACTCACACACCTCTTGCTAAATTCACCCACTCAGGCAAGCTACATACATTCACCCACATGTACAGTCCATCCATTAACTGTCATAAACACAAACACACTGTTTTTCTTCATACCCAGTCCTAGCAAGAAAGAGTTTAAAGTGGTATTCCCACGAAGACAAGTTTCTTATATGTACTCAGGATAACAAAATAACACATTCTCTAATTCCCTGTTATTAACAAAAAATACAGCATTTCACAGATATAAGTCCAACCTGTCTCTATCAGTCCTGCTGTACACAATTTCAGTTGCCCCTAGACAAAACCCTGTAACTTCTGACTTAGGGTCGGAGGATTTTTTTGTGACGGCCATGCTGTTGAGTTTCTCAGTCTTTGCGCTCTGTACTGAAGCCCCGCACCCCTGCGGTCCATGACAGAGCTCATTCACTGCTGCACACTGATACACAGACAATCAGTTCCTGACGGCAGCAATGTGAGGAGAACTACAAGCTACAGACAGATAAGTTGTTTATTTGGGGAGGCACAGCAGGAAGGCACAGCAGATCTACTGTGTTGTGGAATAGCAGAGATGTAGCAGGGCTGACAGTGTGTAATAAGCATCTAATGGATCTCATCATTTCATTTCTGATCTGGCTCATCTCTCTTTCTACGGGTCAGTGTGTTAGTACAATGTTCAGAAGCTAAATGAAATTGTATATAAACCTGGATCCTGATAATGTAACCACATTTTCAGCACACGGAACTAGAGGGATCATAATGTGTCTGCTTAGAGAGTACCCCCACCACACCCTGAGATATTGCACTGACCATCACTGATTGATAGGAGCTAAAACAGCAATAACACTGAGTAAAATTGTGAAGTAAAGGGTTAAGCCACGAGTCTGGCAAACTAAACCAGCTGCACATGCACATGGAATTGGTGGCATCCAAGACTGATTGTATAATTTGGGACCATTGTTGTTTACATGGTTACTGCTTTCTGGTGATTTAGGTAGATGTGTTTTCATGGTTTCAAACTGTACCTTTTATTGGAGAAACTAATTGACACATGTACAGTATACTCAAGACCCTTTTATATAATTCACTTTTGGTTGTATGTTATAATTATTATTTATTGTGTATACTTTCCCTTTCATTTACTATAACTACTCCTGTTTTTGGCTCTCATATACTCATGTAAACTACTAACCAGCATACTGCCAAGACACATTTTTTTGACTCGTCCCCGACTGCCCTCTGACTTTAGAAGTTTAGACTGTCCCGAGTTTACAGCGACTTTAGAGACAGCTGGAGACCTTAGAGAAGTGGTTTATTATTGCTTCTTCCTTCTCCACTCCTCACTGCACAGCACTGAAGTAGCACAGTGCAGAGAGGAGCAGAGCCGACACCTCTAAAGACCCGGCAGTCACGTGATCGCCTGGTCTGCAGGGGTTAATCTGAGCTGCTGGGTCTGATTAGACGCAGTCCAGGTCTGTTCAAACATCTGGCCAAACAGGAGGTTGATTACCGAAGAGCGCCACGCTTGTATATAAATAGGACTATATCTATAACGTCAGAGCACCATTGATTTTTGATTAAATTGTCTGGTCCGGCTTATGGACCCACTAAGCAACTTGCTTGTCTAATGTTTGGAATGGTGCAGAGATAGTGCCACTTATCATATTCTCCTTTTTATGGGGTAATTCATTTATAATGGTAATTTTGAGTTAATTTGAAAACTGAAACAATATATATATTTCTAAAGTGTTTGTAACTTTAACCCAAAAAAACCTAATTATCCCTATGTATCACCAAAAAAACCGCAGAAAAACTTTTTTCGGTAATGCACAAAAAAAGGAAGCTATGGCCCTTAAACCAATAAGTATGAAAATTCAATAAAAAATTCCCCGGTCATTAAAGCATTTGAATGCCTGGTCAGAAAGGGGTTAAATCCTGAAACAACTTTTTAAAAATAATATATGTATATGTTTCCTGGAAGTGTTCAGTAGTCGCATCAATCTCATATTTGCAAGCCAGCCATGTATAGTAATGTAATGCCAAAATATAATTGATTTTAATTCAATTAAAGACAAATGTGTTTGGACTGGAACTAATTAAATATTATCTTACACATATATCTTTATGGTCAATGTTGAAATTAACATGCAGATGACAAAGTCAAATCTTTGCAAACTTTGCACCTTCCTGTATTATCTCACTGCAGTTTGTACATTTCAAATATGGATTTTTAAAAAAGATTAAATATGACAGCTGACAAATAAATTACCTTATATACTCGAGTATAAGCCTAGTTTTTCAGCACAAAAATATGTGCTAAAAACCCAAACTCGGCTTATACTCGAGTAAACAAACTATAGGTTTTACCAGGTTTTTGTCGTAAAATTAGGGGCCTCGGCTTATACTTGGGTCGGCTTATACTCGAGTATATACGGTATGTTCCTGCTAATAACATGGACTGACATGTACTGAAAATTGTATTGTACTATACAGTTATAAAAATTCTAGCCTCAAAAAATATAAAGTTATGGTTATCGAAATGTTGAGACAAAAAAAAGACAAAAGAAAATCCAATAAGGGCGACGGAATTCTGTTGTAAATTACACCAAAAATAAGTCTTAAACACCTTGCACCACATTTATTTTAAGGTTTCTGGCAATTTTTTAACACTTTCAACTAGAATGCCAAAAGGGATGTGTCCTAGGTAAAGGTGTTTTCTTGTCCAAATGTGGGTGTGACCTAAGCTGCGACAAAATTTTTATTTTTAATTTACTAAAAGAAGGTGCAAAGTAAGACTAAACAGTCTTGAACTATACCAGCTTTACCATCTGGCGAATGTAGTAATTTTTATCCACATGTTACATAATAAAAACATATTGTGCAAAAATACATCACTAGGTTAAAGTTTTCAACTGATCACTTACATATTTGCATAAACATACACATTTACATGTCTACATAATCAACAATAGTATTGATAGCCACATCCATGCAGTACCAATTTAAAATGGAGAAATATCTGGTCCGACATGTTTAACCCCTTATTTATCACAATAGACAGGACTGTGGGGGAAATTCTAATCGGGACTGTTCAAAAAGAAATAATTGTTAAATATTAAAAACCAAAACATTTTTCAAATAAAAATTTAAAGTAAACAACTCAAGTGAGTATAGAAAAACATGATTGATTAATACTATTATCATGAAACACAACACCATATGTCTCTATGTGGGCATACAAAATTTTAGTTATTTTTGTTTAAATAAGCTGTTTATAAAAAATGTTTTAATTGTAAAAAAAAATTATTTTCCCTTTATTAACCGCTGATGGACAAAGCCCATTTTTCATTTTTTACTCTCACTTTTAAAGATCCATGACTTTTATATTTATGTACACAGCTTCTTGTCTTGTTTTCTGCACAACAAATTGCACTTTCTGGTGATGGTATTAAATTCTAAGCTATGTAATGGGATTATGGAAAGAATCTGGTGGAATATGGTGTCGATAATGATCTGTACAATAAATCAGAAATGTTATTGGCTCCAATAACTTGCCAAAAATATAAATTTTTTATTAATTCATCAAAAAAGCTCTAAAAAGTGATTTTAAAAAATTTACCAAATTGGTACCACTGAAAAGAACAACTTGTCACACAAAAAATAAGCTCTCAACCAGCTATGTCAACCAAAAAATACTAAAGTTATGCCTCTGAAAATAATGTTGAAACAAAAGCGATTTTAGATTTTTTTTAGTAAAATTGGACAAATATAAAGAAAACTATATGAATAAGGTATCGCTGTAATAATATCCATAGAATAAAGATAATACATTACTTTTATTGGACAGTGAACGACCTTACAAAAAAATGCTAAATATCTAAAAACAAGAATTCATGATTATACATTAAAGAGTTAATGACATATAATCAATAAGCTAAAAGGAAATATTTGTAAAGAACATTTCATCCTGCAAATAATAAGGCCCTATATGGAAAAAGTGCCCCAAAAATATGAACTGCAAATCTGCTCTAAGTGGCGCACCCTCAGTTCAATGCCACGGCATGGGCCAATACAGCAGTTTACCATCACATATGGGATATTGACATAATCAAGAGAAATTTTGTATCAATCTTTGTAGAGAGTTTTGGTATATTGTCCATTGTGAATATATACATTTTTTGAGAAATTAAAAAAAATTTACAATTTAAAAATTTAACCTCCATATAGTTTTAACCCCTGTGAAAGGGTTAACAAACATTAATAAAAGTTGCTTTACATACGTTGAGGAGTTTATTTTCTAAAATGGGTTAATTTTCAGGGTTTTACTATTATTTCGGCGACTCAAAGTTACTTGAAAGGCGAGCAGGTCCCTCAAAAGTATGATTTTGCATTATTTAAAAAAAATGTAAAAAAAATCGCACTTAAAGTCCTTAGCCTCATAACATCCTACAAAATTGAAATGTCACATTAAAAAACCATGTCATCATAAAGCAGACATTCAGTAAATGTTTGTTATTTTGGTGTTATGACTATGTGTCAGAAAAGTGGAACATTTTTAATTTCGAAAATTGAGAATTTTTTCAAATTTTCGCCAAATATAATTTTTTTCATTGATAGACGCGAAGCATATCACTCGAATTTTTCAACTAACATGAAGTGCAATATGTCACGTGAAAACACCTGGATATCTTAAAGCGTTATAGTGACTTATGTCAGATTTGATAAAAATGGATCGTGTCAGGAAAGTGCAAAACGTCAAAAGTGCAAAAAAGTCGTAAAGGGGTAAATTTTTTAGTAATTTAAAAAATGTAAATGTTATGTGAAGAAAAATCTTAATTTTGGCTTATCCTGAGGCCAATATTTAGATTTTTTTTAGTTTCATTAAATTTTTTTTTCAATTATTTTATTCTTCATTCTTTTATTTTTACTGTATTTTTAGACCCCAAATGGGGATTTTACTATTCAGCTATAACAGTGTGCCACCAGATAGATAGATAAAAAAGGAACGTCCACAGAAGCACAATGTCCAAAGTAGCCCTACCAGGGGGGGTGCAAAGGCCTCAGAGTTCGGGTTAGGAACCCATGTATGCATAAAATTCAAAAATGAAGCAGCACTCCAGATCCAAGCAGGTAAAATTGAAGAAGAGTTTATTCCAATTATGGTAACACATCGAAACATTGCTAGTTTTGGAATAAACTCTTCTTCACTTTTAGCTGTTTGGATCTGGAGTGCTGCTTCATTTTAAGAAAGAAAGAAAGAAAGAACGGACAGATAGCTAGATATTCAAAGTAAAAAAATTAAGCTGCAGTCCATATCGATAATTTTTTTATCCTTTGAATATTTTTGAGTCCCCCTTCCTGGACTTTGGAGCTATGTTTGTACCCCCCCCCCCCCAACACATAGGGGCTGAGGATACTGTGCTACCACAGACTTTCATTCTTTTTAGATAGACAGATAGACAGATAAATAGATAGACAGATAGATAGACAGACAAACAGATAGAAAGACAGGCAAATAGACAGACAGGCAGACATATTAGGTATTGTGTGTATTATTAATATATACGTAATAAAGTCATATAGTTCATAGCTTGAAACTGTAGTCACCTTCCTTCTTTGAATACCACATGATGTTGAATTTCTGTAGTATTTTGGCTTAAAATTCACCATAGAGGAGATCCCTGCCCAAGACTCATCTTTTATGGATCCCAAACCAAATTGGATTATTACAGTTGAAGAAAAGGACAACTTTGAAGTAAACTGGCAATAAATATAATCTACAGAACGCAAGGACATAATGTGGTATTGTTGCCTTCATCACGTATAATAAGCTTCTCCATTGCACATTTTATCTAATCAACCAACATTTTATGTACTTGGGAATTTAACAAGAATAACAATGTGGTGACAATTAAGTTCTTTCTCTCGCTCATAAAAACACTGTCTTCTGTTTGGTCTTCATTCAGGTCAAGACATTCCACTAATTTGCTAGTCATTAAAAAGATATTTTTATACCCAGCTTGTAACATTATACTCTTCAATGATTATGATGGGTCCCTACAGAATTCCAGACTTGAAAATGAGGGCTGAGAAGCTGAGCTGCAATTATGATACTTTAAATAATTCCACAAAAGTAGGACCACTGCTAAATAATTTATCGCCTTTGATCTTGTCACAGATCTATTGAAATCCTTACATCACTCAAGTTAAATATTTTCAAACAGAAATATGATAGGACCCGTTGGCTCTGTTCACACAGAAAAACACACGGCAGAAATGGAGCTGTTTCTCAGTCACTTAGAAATTGCCTTGGTTAGAGGGAACATGTTCCAGGCCACAAGATCATGGACAACGTTCTTTAATTTTTATTGAGGTCAATTGTTTCTATCATTTTTTATTTGTATATTTTTAAAAAATTTCGAAATATATGATAGAAAAATGAAAAATAGACCATGTGCAAAAAAAAACCTAAAAATATACATCTACATGCAACCTAATTCCAGTGTTTATCCTTAACAATGCCCCCAGGAAAAATATAAGTATTAAAAAGTATTACACTACCCACAAGGACATATCCCCTAAAAACATGGTATCATCTAGTCAATTGCCTGATTTGTATAATAATATTTTTATTAAAGGAAATCTTCCACCAGAATCAGGTATTGCAACCTAAGCCCCTTACATGCTGGTGTGTGACCCTTCTGGCAGGATACGCTTTTCTTTTTGTTTCTTATGCGCTGGTTTTTATGCAAAAAGGTTTTAATGATTATGCAAATGAACCTGAGAGGCTCCAGGATCAATTGACAGCTATAGAGCCTGGAGTTCATGAGGCTCATTTGCATAATTTAAAACCCCTTTTTGTGAAAACTAAGGCTTAAGGAGCTAAAAGAACAGTGGATCCTGCCAGAGGGGACACACACCAGCATGTAAGTGTGCTTGGTTTACAATAACTGATTCTGGTGGTAAATTTCCTTTAAGTTAGTCAAGAGGACAAGTAAGCAAGCTCATATCTGAATTGTTTTAATTTTCTTTTACCCCGCCACATTACGTAGAGGGGGGAAATGTTGTAATTCCCAGCTATGTGCCAAAATGTGAAGACTACACTGGTATTCATGTTCTGTTTGTTTTCAAAGGGGAATCACATATAATAATTTGGTAAAATCATTATAACTTTACCATTACACATTAACGGCCCCTAGTTTGCAGCCATTCTGTTCTCTCTGCCACGGCCGTGGACATGGACCCATTGAAGTTAATGAGGCAAATTTACTTACCCGGTCCTGTCGCGATCCAGCGGTGCATTCTCCGTCGAGGATTCGGGTCTTGTAGCGATTCACTAAGGTAGTGCACCCGATGTCCACCAGGTGTCGCTGCTGCGCTGAAGTCCGCCGGAGTTCACCATCCTATCCTGGGTGCAGGTAAGCGCGTGTCAAGCGACAAATTTTTTTTAAAATACTGCGTTTTTTTCAGAATCCGTCATTGCATGCATGCCGGCGCCGATGTGCCACAATCCAATCGTGTGTGCCAAAAACCCGAGTCAACTCGGCACAAACCGATAATTTTTGGGAAAATCGATGAAAAAGAGCGATTCGGGCCCTTAGTAAATGACCCCCAATGAGATTGTTTGGAGGCTGCTGAAACAAAGACCAGCACACAGCACCAGACAACCATCGTGTGTATGAGGCCTTATACTATTACAGATTTTGAGATCTGATAAATCACACTGCATCTGACTGTATAATTACACTAACATTTAGATATTTTATAAATCTCCCCCAAAATAGAATCTGTGAATAATCAAGTTTCTTACTTTTAAGTTGTACATTTATTTGACCAATATACAAGGTGAAAGTTCTTATTTTTCTGGAATTATGGAAGAGGTCAGGCATTAGTGTTTTCCAGATTCATACCGCAAATTTTCAGAGGTGTTGACGTCTTATGAATTAGAGAGTTCTTATCAGCTAAACTAATTGAATGAAATCATTTTCTTTGTAAAAAGTCTAAATGTTACATGAAAATGTTATTTTTATAGTAAATTCATTGTGAACATGGCACTAGACACATGAGGTTCTAGGGAGGGGGGGTTAAAATTCTAAGTTAGATCATTAATCTGGACTTTGGAAAGATTTACCATAAAACAGATATTAGTCCATTGAGATTAGGAGAAAAGTGAGTTTCATGACAGCGTAAGTGTATTAAGATTTTTATTAACTGAAAAGTTGTGTTGGCGGATACCCTTGATTTAGTTTTATATGGAACGAAGGTGAGGAATGCTGGATTCAAAAATAATGGTATGTACAACACTTACATCAGATGTATTTGTGGATTACATGTATACGACCTACTTAATAATAAGGTAATGTTGCAAGTACTAGAAAAGGTTATTAACATATATAATTATATGTATAACAATAACAAAAATAATCTAGAAGAAAACAAAGAGAAGAAGCCGGAGCACTGGTCTAACCAATGATTTATGTACATGATGCAGATGGGGGCTCATCCGATGACTCAGTTGGTTTCAGACATATCACAATTTTGGAGAAGCAATTGCTGACCTTGTGTCTGGTGAACCACTTCCCCACAATAGTAGGAGTGTCATAGAACACAAATGTTGAGGAAAAAACGTGAACCTCTATATGTTCAAATAGAATTCATATGCAAATAGGCCTCTTGCCTTCATAAGATTAAACTTGATCTGACAAACCCATAATGCTATAAATAAATGAATAGAACAAAACTCAATGTCATTAGTCACAAAGTGGAGCTTAAATAGTTTGATTTTACGATTCACAAAATTTTATGGGATTTGTAAATTAGATGGAGTTATCACCAAGATGGCCGTCACTGGAAACTACAAGTGCCATCATTCTTAGTTCTCAGTAACTCCAGTGATGATATAACAGACTGTCCTGCTCTGTTACCATAGTAATGATGTGTGTAACTGCCATCACTGCACATGCGCATCACTAAGATGACATCTGACCACAACACTGGCCATACTGGATGCACTGCAACCAACCAACTACAGCCAAACATAGTGGTGATCACATGACCTGCTTAGTGGATATGTGACTAGCGGCCATATTCTGTCCGTGTCTGCTCTGCGCGGAGAAAATCACAGGACTGATTAAAGGTCCAGTAGCTTTTTCATCCTCCATTACATTGTATGTTGACAGCATTTCTCTGCTAAGTGGAGCAAAATTTCAAAGAACAACCAATTACATATTAGCTTATATTTTAAGGAGCTGTGCTATAAAAAAAAAACAATCCATAAGTGCAGGGCTTTTAATTAAGGATGCCCACACATGCCCACACATAGAATTTCTTAATTAAATTCAATATGTTTTGTTGGTGAAATCTAGACTGCTAGATTGTGATCACATCACTGTTATTCTAGATTCACACAAACGTTTGCCTGCCATAGCCAGTCGGGCATACATCTGGTGTGATGGATTAAAGGAGGGCTGACCCCTCCCGTCTTCTCTAAAGAGAAGCATGGGGTACAGGCCGTGCACATGGGGTAAGATAGGATATGTCCTATCTTTTCCCCGTCTAAGGAGCTGTATGGCAATAAGGCACTGTATTGCTCTGTGAGGCCATTGCCTTCTATGGTGGACGTATGTACGGTCGCAAGCTTGTGGCTGTACATACGTCCCCCATACGATTGTGTGAATGCGGCCTGAGTATGACTTTTATAAGTTGTAGATGGTTCTAAGGTTTGTTGTGACACCACAGACAACTAGGAGTATCAAAAGTAGTCTCTACTGCAATCTGAGGGAGCAGCCCAGAGGATTATAGATAACTGTGGACATTGTGAGCATCAGTTGCAGTTCCAACTTTTAAGGGATCAAAATGAGTGTTCCCTAGTGTCATTATAATGGCACAGAAGGTCTCCTCTGGCCTATCTGCACTGCTCTCCATTATTCTTGGTTCTCTCATACTATTTAATTTTTCATTAAACATTTAAATACAACAGCAACAATAATGAAAAATAACTTAATTAGGAGACCATCTATTGTCAGTGATGTAATTATGGGTTAGTGTTATCTATATAGAGGTCATTGTACAGGGAGGGGGAGGAGATAAGCTGTGACATCATCTATTGTCAGTAGTGATGTAATGATGGGTCAGTGTTATCTATATAGAGGTCATTGTACAGGGAGGGGGAAAAGATAAGCTGTGACATCATCTATTGTCAGTAGTGATGTAATGATGGGTCAGTGTTATCTATATAGAGTGTCAGTTCTACGTGGGAGTGAGAGGAGGAGCATTAAGCTGTGGTACTACATCTATTGTCAGTAGTGATGTAATGATGGGTCAGTGTTATCTTATAGAGATCATTGTACAGGGAGGGGGAGAGATAAGCTGTGACATCATCTATTGTCAGTAGTGATGTAATGATGGTCAGTGTTTTATCTATAGAGATCATTGTACAGGGAGGGAGGAGGGATAGCTGTGACCTGACATCATCTATTGTCAGTAGTGATGTAATAATGGGTAGTGTTATCTAGTATAGAGACATTGTACAGGAGGGGATAAGCCTGTGGCATGATCTATTGTCAGTAGTGATGTAATTGAGTCAGTGTTATCTAATGAGGTCATTGTAAGGGAGGGGGAGGGATATACTGTTGACATCATCTATTGGTCATGTGATGATGTAATGATGGTCAGTGTTATCTATATAGAGGTCATTGTACGGGAGGGGGAGGATAATATATTAATATAATTATATATTGTAGCCGTATATCATCGTGTATAAGCCGACCCGAGTCATAAGCCGAGGGCCCTCAATTTTACCACCATCAAATACTGGGAAAACCTATTGACTCGAGTATAAAGCCGAGGGTGGGAATGCCATTGGGAGTCACAGCCTCCCCACGAATGTAGCCAGCCAGCCCCGGCCCCAGTGTATAATAGCCCTGCAAGACCCTGCCCAGGTGCATATAGTGCAGACCACTGCCAAGTGATACGCAGACCCGCAGCCAGTGACATATAGCCTGTCCAGACCCGTGCCCTCCATCATATGTGCACCTGCCAGTGTACAGCTCCGCCTGCGCCAGTTAACCTCCAACCCTGCCCAGTGTATTATAGCCGTGCCAGTACCCTGCCCCAGTGTATAAGCCTGCAGTCGACTGCCGCCAGTGGATATAGCCTGCCCAGACCTGCCCAGTGCATATCGCCTGCCAGACCCTGCCCCAGTGTATATAGCCTGCCAGACCCTGCCCCAGTGTATATAGCCTGCCGCCGCTGCCGGACAGATCGCACAGAAGATATACAGAGGTCGCCGGAAAGGTGAGTTTAGATATATTTATTTTTTTGACTCGAGTATAAGCCGAGTTTGGGTTTTTCAGCACATTTTTTGTGCTGAAAAACTAGGCTTATACTTGAGTATATAAGGTATATATATACTGTAAAGTCATCAATTATCAGTGGTCATTGTAACAATGGTGTACTCTATGAAGAGTCATCTATCATTGCAATCCAATCTGTCTTGAAAAGAAAATATAAACAAATAAAATGTTTATAATTAAAACTAGGTATAAAAATATGCCACAAGTTGCTGGTAGATATTTTTTTTTTTTAAGATATTTTTTAAAAATTAAAATTAAAATTTGAAAACAATAAAATGATTAATATTTTTAGAGGGATGGGTAAAATTTTCAAATTATTTTATTGTAATGTTTATGATGTGCATAATTTATTAAAACATATTTAAGTCTATGTCACAATCGTAATTAGCATATGCTGTTTCAAAACACGTATTCCAGAGTGTAATATCTGATCAGTAAAGTTCATTTACTGTTAAATTGCACTTGTAATACTAAAGTTATATATTATAGTTAATAGTTTTAGTTACCTTTAAGAGAAAAAAATTCCTAGTGAAGATGAATTGTTATCATTAACTCCATATAAAATAAGGCTTTTTCTCTATAAGTAGTACAGATTGCCCCTCATAACCATTTAGTACAGAAAGTTAATGAGGTCATAAGAAATATGTTCGATATAAATCAATAAAACTCAAGTGGAAAATATTAAACATGGCTCGGCTATTGATTTTCCGTTTTTAGCAGCTTCCTGGAGGCTACAGGGAAGAGTTTGCAACCAGGAACAGGTCAGCATTAATTTATACAATTATATAAAAAAATTAAAATGCGTATCACACTTAATAAGGCAATAAAATAAAATCGGAAAACAAAATTATTTTTTTTTCACATAACTTTATTTTAAAATTGTAAAAATAAATATGCGTTCAATCTAACTTTATTTAATTTCATCCACCGGGAGATAAACTAATCCCGTCTGCAACAGAGACAATGAAAAGGAAGACTAGACATTGTTCTACTGTAAAACGTTCTACTGTAAAACGTGCTAATGCTGGATAGAGAATCTGTTGAAATTTATGACTATAAAGTCAAACTTCAGTTGGCCAAATTACAATATAAAAATCCATTAGAATTTGGGCCTATTTTTGGCACACAGCTGCCTATTTAGTCCATTTTTATTGGCAGTGAAGCCCTATCACTGTCTCGATAAACTGTTCATTTTATACTAGTTAGACTAAGTTCATACCTGCGTTGAGTTTTTCTGCTACACTCTCCGTTTTAGGAGAGCGTAACAAAACTAAGAAGAGAAGGTCAATGGAAAGTCCTCTGTTCTCCCTCGTTTCCCCACTGACTATGTATGGAAGGTTGCCTTCCATTACACTTCTGTTAGAAGTGTAATGGAAGGCAATGGCTGCCATACTATTTTTTTCCACTATCTGATAACGGAAGGGGGAGCGGAACCTGCTTTGAACTGAGGTATGAACTGAGCCTCAAAAATCCCTAAAAAGTGTCAAAAACATGATGAAAGCATATGAGGTTATGAATTTACACTGTAAAAAGTGTAGTGCATCCCCATTCCTTAAGACAAACCATTTATGGTGGGTTTCCCAACAGAAATTGAGACAGGTAGTGACCTTTCATGATCCTCATCAAACTAAAAGTGTAAAAAAGTTTTCATTAATCACATCAGTCCTTGTACCAAATTTAGCTCACTATATAAAGCCATCCATATATATGAAACCAATATCAGCCAAACTGGCCAAGTTTAGAGGGACCACCGCTGTAATGTTTATAGGGCCTCTTTACATTCCCCAGCAGGCAGTTATTGAAGGAAATAAGGACTTGGTTATGTGAGAGACAAACCATTTCTAGATTAATATCCTTATTCAGTACACCTGCCTGTTTGGTAGAGTCCAGCAAGTATGAGGAGTTGGGAGAAATAGATATCGGCTTAAAAAATTAAGGAAGATAAAAGCTGGACTTAACATCCTTTCAATTACACCTTGGGATTGCTAAAAATGAATGACCTCGAAGAATGTAGAGCATCTTAGACAATCTTAGCAAATAGTTAACAAGAGGCTAGTTCTACTACAGAGGTTTCTTCTGATAATTCTTAAGATAAGAAGAGCAAAGGAGGAAGCTAAGATGGGAAATGCAATGAGGAGGACAAAGGGACGTGTGTTCCCTATTGGAATGTGGAAAGTAATCATCCCCTCTGTGGAAATATGGATTACATACTATCAGTGTTTGTAGAGCTAAGAAGGGTTGACATTCTTTTATCTAAAAAGGACAATCATAAAAAAATAATAGTTTGACTTAGTTTTATGATGTATTATTTGATATTGAATATAATATATGAATATTTTGATTCTTTAAACTTTATGTCATTGGGTGGTTTTTAAATGAAAACAGGAAATGTTATTTGAATCATATTAGTTGCATAAAAATATAATTTCTAAAACACAATAGTTCTCATAATTGGAGAATAATTTCCCAAGGACATTAAAATTCAGTGAACCCTCATGGTTCAGTATATATAGTACTTCTGATGGAGGGCCCATTGGCCAGAGGGTTAAATTATGTGTACAGTCATGGCCAAAAGTTTTGAGAATGATACAAATGTTAATTTTTACAAAGTTTTTATTAAAGGTTTTATAATGGCAATTTGCATATACTCCAGAATGTTATAAAGAGTGATTAGCTTGACAGCAACTAATTGCAAAGTCAATATTTGCCTAGAAAATTAACTTTTTCCCCGAAAACACATTTCAACTTCATTGCAGGCCTGCCTTAAAAGGAGCAGCTAACATCATTTCAGTGATTGCTCTGTTAAGGCAGGTGTGGGTGCTGATGATGACAGGGCTGCAGATCAATCTGTCATGATTAAGTAAGAATCACACCACTGGACACTTTAAACGGAGGCTGGTGCTTGGCATCATTGTTTCTCTTCTGTTAACCATGGTTATCTCTAAAGAAACACGTGCAATCATCATTGCGTTGCACAAAACTGGCCTAACAGGGTAGAGTATTGCAGCTAGAAAGATTGCACCTCAGTCACCAATCTATCACATCATCAAGGAATTCAAGGAGAGAGGTTCCTTTGCTGCCAAAAAGGCTCCAGGGTGCCCAAGAAGGACCAGCAAGCCACAGGACTGTCTCTTAAAAGTGTTTCAGCTTCGGGATCGGGCTACCAGCAGTGCAGAGCTGGCTCAGGAATCGTAGCAGGTAGGTGTGAATGCATCTGCATCTGTGAGGAGGAGACTCTTGGAGCAAGGCCTGGTGTCAAGGAGGGCAGCAAAGAAGCCACTTCTCTACAGAAAAAACATCAGGGACAGACTGATATTCTGCAAAAGGTACAGGGAGTGGACTGCTGAGGACTGGGGAAAAGTCATTTTCTCTGATGAATCCCTTTTCCGATTGTTTGGAACATCTGGAAAACAGCTTGTTTGGAGAAGACAAGGGTAGCAATACCACCAGTCTTGTCTCATGACAACTGTAAAGCATCCTGCAACCATTCATGTGTGGGGCGGCTTTTCAGCCAAGGGAATCGGCTCTCTCACAGTCTTGCCTAAAAACACATCCATGAATAAAGAATGGTACCAGAATGTCCTCCAAGAGCAACTTTTCCCAACCGTCCAAGAGCAGTTTGGTGATCAACAATGCCTTTTCCAGCATGATGCCATAAATCCATAACTAAATGGCTCAGGGAACAAAACATAAAGATTTTGGGTCTATGGCCAGGAAACTCCCCAGATATTAATACCATTGAGAACTTGTGGTCAATCATCAAGAGACGGGTGGACAAACAAAAACCAACAAATTGTGACAAAATGCAAGCATTGATTGGGCATGAATGGACTGCTATCAGTCAGGATTTGGTCCAGAAGTGGATTGAGAGCTGCCAGGGAGAATTGCAGAGGTCCTGAAGAAGAGGGGTCAACACTGCAAATACTGACTTGCTGCAGTAACTCATTGTAACTGTCAATAAAAGTTTTGTTACTCATAATATGTTTGCACTTGTATTTCTGTATGTGATAAAAACATCTGACAAACCAGAGGGCAACAGATCATGTGAAAATATAAAATTTGTGTCATTCTCAAAACTTTTGGCCATGACTGTACTATGTGGCTTGCTCTTTATGTAGTATATTCAATTGAATTAATCTACCATATTTTTTGGCATATAAGACAACTGGGTGCATAAGACGACACCCAACTTTTCCAGTTAAAAATATAGTGTTTGCCATATACTCTCCATATAAGACTACCCCTCTTCCAACGCACCTATGGTATAAAAAGAACAAAACATCATATTTGATTTCAATATGGAAATTTTTATTAATTTAAACCATTTGTACAAAAAAGAAATCTTCATTTTTCCATCTTCTGGCGCTAATAACTTTTTCATACTATACGGTGTACGGAACTGTGTGACACGTAATTTTTTAGCCAGCGTATTTGCGTTTTCATTGTTACCATTTTGAGGATTTTACAGAGTTTTGGAAATAAATTGGAACATCTGGAAAACAGCTTGTCCGGAGAAGACAAGGGTAGCAATACCACCAGTCTTGTCTCATGCCAACTGCTTGCCATCCTGCAACCATTCATGTGTGGGGCTGCTTTTCAGCCAAGGGAATCGGCTCTCTCACAGTCTTGCCTAAAAACACATCCATGAATAAAGAATGGTACCAGAATGTCCTCCAAGAGCAACTTTTCCCAACCCTCCAAGAGCAGTTTGGTGATCAACAATGCCTTTTCCAGCATGATGCCATAAAGCCATAACTAAATGGCTCAGGGAACAAAACATAGAGATTTTGGGTTCATGGCCTGGAAATATTAATCCCATTGAGAACTTGTGGTCAATCATCAAGAGACGGGTGGACAAACAAAAACCAACAAATTGTGACAAAATGCAAGCATTGATTGGGCATGAATGGACGGCTATCAGTCAGGATTTGGTCCAGAAGTGGATTGAGAACTGCCAGGGAGAATTGCAGAGGTCCTGAAGAAGAAGGGTCAACACTGCAAATACTGACTTGCTGCATTAACTCATTCTAAAAACTTTTGGCCATGACTGTACTATGTGGCTTGCTCTTTATGTAGTATATTCAATTGAATTAATCTACCATATTTTTTGGCATATAAGACAACTGGGTGTAAAAGACGACACCCAACTTTTCCAGTTAAAAATATAGTGTTTGCCATATACTCTCCATATAAGACTACCCCTCTTCCAACGCACCTATGGTATAAAAAGAACAAAACATTATATTTGATTTCAATATGGAAATTTTTATTAATTTAAACCATTTGTACAAAAAAGAAATCTTCATTTTTCCATCTTTTGGCGCTAATAACTTTTTCATACTGTTCGGTGTACGCAACTGTGTGACACGTAATTTTTTAGCCAGCGGATTTGCATTTTCATTGTTACCATTTTGAGGATTTTACAGAGTTTTGGAAATAAACGTTTTAGAGAGGTCTGTAACAAAACTAAGAAGAGAAGGTCAAAATGGAAGTCCTCTGTTCTTTTCCCTCTTTTCCTCCTCCTCCCTTTCCCTCCCCTCCCTCGTCCCCACTGACTGATGTATGAAGTTGCCTTCCATTACACTTCTGTTAGAAAAAAGGTTGTAATGGAAGGCATGGCTGCCATACTAACTTTTTTTTTCCACTATCTGATAATCGATGGGAGGGCCGGACACCCTGCTTTGAACTAGGTATGAACTGAGCTCTCAAAAATCCCTAAAAAGTGTCAAAAACTGATGAAGCATTGAAGGTTTATGAAATTTATTACAGTGTAAAGTGTATGCATCCCCATTCCTTTAAGACAACCATTTATGGTGGTTTTTCCCCAACATAACATGAAACAGGTAGTGACCTTCATGATGCCTCATCAAACTAAAAAGTGTAAAAAAGTTTTGCATTAATCACATCAGTCCTGTAGTACGCAAATCTAGGCTCACTATAAAAAGCCATCCATATAATGAGAACCAATATCAGCCAGAAACTGGCCAGTTTAAAGAGGGACCCACACGCTGTAAGTTTAGGGTCCTCTTTACATTCCCCAGTCAGGCAGTTATTGGAGGACACTATAGGACTCATGTGTTATGTGAGAGATACAAAACCATTCTAGATTAATATCCTTAGTTCAGTACATCCCCCTTGGGCCCCTGTTTTTGGTAGACGAGTCCCAGCAAGTATTATGCGATTTGGGCGAGGGGAAAAATAGAGATATCGGCTTAAAAAATTAAGGAAGAGTAAAAGCTGGGACCTTAACTCCTTCATTACCACACCTTGGGGATTGCTAAAACATGAATGACCTCGAAGAATGTAGAGCCATCTTACAAGCTAGCAAATAGTTAACAAGAGGACTATTCTACTACAAGGTTTCGTTCGTGATAATTCTTAGTAAGAAGAGCACCACAGGAGGAAGCTACGCATGGGAAATGCAATGAGGAAGGACAAGGTGACGTGTGTTCCCTATTGGCACATGGTGGAAACGAATCAGCCCGCTCTGTGGGTGGAATATGGATACATACATCAGTGTTTTGTAGAGCTATAGAAGGGTGACAGTCTTTTAAAAAAATGACTAAAAAGGACAATCATAAAAAAGAATATTTGACTTAGTTGTATGATGTTTATTTGATATTGAATATAATATATGAATTAGTTTGATCTTTACACTTGTCTTGTCATTGTGGTGGTTTTGTAAATGAAACAGGAACCTATGTTCTTATGAAACATAAATATTAGCGTTGCATCGAACAATATAATTTCTAAACACATAACTTTCTCATAATTGCGAATAATTTCCCAAGGACATAAAATCAGTCGAACCCTCATGGCTCATGTAATCGTAGTACTATCTGATGGGGTCTCATTGGCCAAGGCTAAATTAGTGTGTAAGTCATGCCAAAATTTTTCGGAGAATGATACAAATGTTATTTTTACAAAGTTGTTAACGCGCATCAGTTGTATAATGGCAATGTGCATCTCATACTCAGAATGTTTAAAGTGAGTGATCTGCTTAACCAGCCACCACACATCAAAGTCAATGATTTGGCCATAGAAAATTAACTTTGTGTCCGCCGAAGAAAACACATCAACGGCATAGCTTTGCGCATGGAGGCGGCTACAACAGGAGCAGCTCAGACGTAGATGTTCAGGGTGAAGCGGCTCGCAGATCACACACCAGGGTGTGGGTGGCTCTGACATGATACAGGGCGGAGATTCAACGTCATGAGTGAATAAGAAGCACACCTAACTTCACACTTAAACAAGAGCGGTGGGGGTATGCTATCATTGTTGTCCTTCGTGGACCATGTTACTCTAAAGAAAACAACGTGCAAATCAGTGGCATTGCAAAAACTGGCCTAAACAGGGTAGAGTATCGCGCCTAGAACGATTGCACCTCAGTCACCCTATCACTCATCAGGAATTCAATTGGAGAGAGAGGTGTCCTTTGCTTCCAAAAGGCTCCAGGGCGCCCAAGAAGGACTCAGCAAGCACCAGGACCGTTCAGGATGGTGTTTCAAAGCTTCGGGATCGGGCTACCAGCATGGCGAGCCGGTCTCGTAAATCGTAGCAGGTAGGTGTGAATGCATTTCTGCACGCACTGTGAGAGGAGACTCTTGGGCAAGGCCTCGGTGTCAAGGGAGGGCAGCAAAGAATGCCAGCTGTTTTTTCTCTCTCCAAAAAACTATCAGGGACAAGCCGATATTCTGCCAAAGGTCCAGGGTAGTGGACCTGCTGATGACTGTGGGGAAGAAGTCAATTTCTCTGATGAACTCCCCATTCCGATTGTTTGGAACGCTGGAAAACAGCTTGTCCGTAGAAGACAAGGGTAGCAATACTCAACCAGTCTTGTCTCCATGTTGCACTGCTTGCCATCTCACGCACACCATTCAGTTGTGTGGCTTGCTTTCAGCCAAGGGAATCGACTCTCTCAGCAGTCTTGCCTAAAAACACATCCATGAATAAAAATGAGTAGGCCATGAAATGTCCTCCAGAGCAACTTTTCCCACCCCTCCAAAGCAGTTTGGTGACACGAATGCCTTTTCCAGCATGATGTGCCATAAAGCCATAACTAATGCGTCAACAAAACATAAGATTTTGGGTTCATGGCCTGAAATACTTAACATCCCATTGAGAACTTGTGTGTCATCATCAAGAGACGGGTGGACAAACAAAACCACACAATTGGACAAAATGCAAGCATTGATTGGCTAGATGGACGGCTATCAGATCAGGATTTGGTCCAGAAGTGGATTGAAGAACTGCAGGGAGAATGTGCAGAGGTCCGAAGAAGAAGGTTCAACACTGCCAATACTGACTTGCATTGCATGTGTAACATCATACACCTCAACAAAACCAAATCTTTTTCTAAAACTTTTGGCATGACTGACTATTTGGCTGCTCTTTATGTAGTATATTCAATTGAATTAATCTACCATATTTTTTGGGCATATAGACAACTGGGTGTAAAAGACAAGACGACACCACTGTTCCAGTTAAAAATAAGTGTTTGCCATATACTCTCTCCATATAAGACTACCACCCCTCGTCCAACGCACCTATGGTATAAAAGAACAAAACATTCTATTTGATTTCAATAATGGAAATTTTTATTAATTTAAACCTTGTGTACAAAAAAGAAATCTCATTTTTCCTCATTTGGCGCTAATAACTTTTTCATACTGTTCGGTGTACCAACTGTGTGAACACTAATGTTTTTAGCCAGCGGTATATTCGCATTTTCATTTTCATTGTTACCATTTTGAGGATTTTACAGAGTTTTGGAAATAAATAAAAATAAAAGAATGTAACGGAATTTTCAACCACTTCCACCGATGACATTGAAGTTTGAAATCTTTTTCAGAGTATTCAGAAGCTTCCCAAACACATAATTAGGATACTGGATATAAAAAGTTTATTTGGGATCAAAGTACAAGGTAAACAAGAGAAAAAGAAGAAAGAAAACAATATTTTAGACTTTTAAATGCTATTTGTAAAGATAGAGAGAAGTTAGAAAAAAAACATTTCCTCTAGTATCAAAGGCACATCTGGTTCAATATCATGTGAGTTTATCAAAAGGGGAGTGGTAAAAGGTTTGACTACATCCTTGACCAGCACTAGGTGATATATGAGTCACAAAAGTCTGTGTACCCACATTTAGAACAGAGAATATATTTTCTATAATCATAATCAACCCCATTCAATTCCTTCAAGCTACCAACTTTATGTAATCCAGTGTTGGCTTCTATTTGAATTGCAAAAAAGTAGCAAAAAAAAAGTTTCAGTATATTTTTCCAAAAGTAATTATATTTTCAGCATCAAATCTTGTCATACAAGGAAAACTGCCATCAAAATGAAGCATGATACACCAGGGGCACTTACTCATAGATCCAGGCACTGTGACTGTGGTAATCTTCTTATATTTGTAATCCATCTAAAATCAACTTTTAAAATGATGCTAATGAGGGAGTGTTACCGGAGCCCCTCAGTGCTCTGTCTTTACAGGCTATAACACTGTGCAGAAAACTGTGTAAAATTACAGCAGGCAGAGGGAGGGGTAGAGTCTCAAGGTAGAAGGCCCACAAAGCACAGTGGGGCTCTGGTCACACACCCAGAGTCATTTAGGTTGATTAGCATAATATTAAAAGCTGATTTTAAAAGGAAGGAGGTCATGGATGACAAATATAAGACGATTACCACAGTCATGGTGCCTGGATCTATGAGTGAGTGTCCCTGGTTTATCAGGCTTCATTGTGATTCTAGATTTCTGTTTTACAAAGTAAGGATCATCAACAACATATTTATCTTTAAATTTTAAGGTCTCATATTAGACTCTTTAAAGAGGGAACTAGGATTTTGAAACCTAAACCCTGACTTACAGGACCCTGGTGATTAATAATGAATAATAATCAAATTAAAAGTTATTGCCCCTGACATAGCATCTAAATAGACAATTTCAGGGTCTTGCCGTTGGATATCAGCGTTTGCTTTGGCCTGCAGTCAGATATAGTCATGATCCATTAAATCTGAAGATATTTGGAAGGGATTTGCCATTGAAGTAAACGTTTATCATTGTGGCTATTAATAGTTGGGTGAAAATCTGGAACTCGGTTTTATTACCACAACGTTTAGGAGAGTCATCAAATGGTGCGACAGCAAGTCTGTGCGAAATGTTACAACTCATCATTGTTAAGTAACTAGAATTAATAGAGGCACAAAGTATAATGAGTAGAATAAGAAGTGACACAAATATTACAGGTTTTATTATGGAATAAAACAAAAGCTGAATTAAAAATCACAGATAAATATGGTTTTTTTGAGTATTTCTTTAGTTTGTTAAAAATAGTATCTCTATAGCTGGTCCAAGTCTCTTCAGACAAGCGTGTTCCTCGAACAACTACCAAAAACATCTCCATTTTTAGTCTGCTTTGAATTCTCAAAAGAACTATTCCATATGAAGTGAAATCCATATGGAAATTCTGCACCAATTTCATTGTGAAGATCTGCATCCTCCACATCTGGTCCAAGACTCCTCAGACAAGCGTGTTCCACGTGCATCTACCAAAAACATCTCCATTTTTAGTCCGTTTTGAGTTGGTATTGTGACAGTTTCCCTTCACACCCCTATTTCATCTATTGATCGGGGTTTTTTCACGTCCGCAAAAATAAAACTAATGATTTAGAGAAATAAGAGGTTCTAACACCTGCATATAGATGGCATTGGAGTACCAATTTATTTTGCTTAGAGTTCAATGGAAGGTCGTAGACGAGAAAACATAGCGCATGCTGAAAATAGTTTTCTCACTGTCTGCACAGACATGTACTTTGCCACATAGAAAACAATGGGGAGGATTCATCATATGCTGGAGCACGCTGCCGCCTGTGTATGATACGATCTCTGCCCTCTATCAGAAGGCCTCAGTTTCCTGATAATTCCTGCTGGTGTTGCGTCACAAATAGTTCTATGGCAGTGCCCTAGCCTGTGCCAGAAATTATGATTATTGCGCAGGTGCCGGCCATGGAGGTCCTGTAACTGCCCACTGAGCAGCCGGCCACACCTCCCTTCACACCCCTCCAGAGATTGTACACCAGAATTCTGGCACGCAAGCTCTAATAATCTCCCCTCCCCAATGGGTCAACTCATATCTACACTAAAACACCTTTACCTATTAGTACACAACAAGACAATTGCATATGATAAATCACGTTTACCAAATTATCCACTTATTGCAATTGGAGTGAGAGATGGAAAATACCCCAAAATTTGATACCCCATTTGATAAAAAGCCTCAAAAGATTTTGGTGCAAAGAATTTCCATACATTTCAATGGAGGGAATGACCGTCTATGAGATGGATAAATGAAAGCAAAGTCGTGGCACTTACCAGCATAAGTTCCAAGCTTTATTCAGTGAAAACACAATGCCGACATATAGCAGGGTGACGATCTGATATTAATTTAACACATTACATCACATTTAAAAAAAGTGCAGGTGAATATCTAAAAACTATCTGTTATAGGGTAAATTATTCCGTATAAATCTTAATCCAAAGGGTTCTTATAACAATAATGTTATGTATGCATCAATGTGTACAAGAACCCAGTTCATACATTACAGATCTTATGAAAGGAGATCCAACAGAAAGACGCTATGATCATTATGGTCTTTTAAACCTAAATTGCTGGTAGCAATACAAATGATAATCCACTGTGCGATGGAGGAGGTCTTTCGGGAGGTCACCGCCTCTTGGACTCTTCTCCACTTTTTCAATTCCTGCAAAGTGTCGGATACTCGTATCATCCGCATGGAACTCTCTAATGTGTTCAATCAATCGTGAGGGACATTTAATAGTTTGCCTGTGTAGTGTACAGAGAGATGAATCTGGTGCCCTCTGCACTTCTGCACCACTTTAACATGGGCCGTGTGACACATTTCTGTCAGCATGTTAAATCTGAGCACTGGAATGCCTACTTCGGTGCACAAATTTGTGTTGCATGAAGAATAGTACATCCGTGCCACAATTGTGTCTCAGACAATTCTTTAATACATGTGCAAGCAGTTTGCACTGGAACGAACTGACAGAAAGTCTGACAGAAAACTGATGCACGGCCCTTAGTAAATGTGCCCCAATGTTCTATAAACCTGTTCAGTAGGCTTTGTATCATTTCCCCAAAATAAACATTTTGACAAAAGATAAAATAAACTACAAATGAAGTTCTGTAATTTATGAAATCTCATATAATGTGAGTTACATCCCCCAATCAACAAAGTTTTGGCCTGCACATTCAACCTGCAAAATATGCAGTGTCCACATCCATATGAGATGGATTTGTTAAAGGAAACCTACCACTACGGATCTACTTATTGAGGTAGATCCGGTGGTAGGTGCATCTAACTTATGTAAGGATAGCCCTTTTTAGGGATAATCCTTTACTCCCTTCTATCTTTGGTAATATTTAATCAGGGTAATATGCAAATTTTCTAAAGAGGCTACTGGGGCATGGAGTAGCCAGAGCTGAGGCTAAACGGCGCGGCTACGCCGCACCACAGTATCCTCTTTGATCCTCCTACCCAGACATCTTCATCTTCAGGGCACAGCTTCAAGGAGTTATGCGCATGCGCAAAACACAGGCCAGCGGCGGCAAGGTCTCGGCTCCAAAGCCGCACTCCGGCTTCGCGGGCGAGTGCGGACAGCTCTAAGTAGCTGCGCGCTGAAGATGCCTGGGTAGGAGAATCGGAGAGGCTTATGGGTTATGGAGGAGCCGCGCCATGTAGCCTTAGCTCCAGCTACTCCATGCCGCAGTAGCCTATTTAGAAAATTTGCATACTACCCTGACTAAAAATGAGCAAAGATAGAGGGAAGTAAAGGATTGGCCCTTAACAGGTAGATCCTTAGTGGTAGGTTTCCTTTAAGTATGTTACAATTTGAGTGGCATGCTTTTATAGCAGTGGTGGCGAACCTATGGCACGGGTGCCAGAGCTGGCACTCAGAGCCCTCTCTATGGGCACTCGTGCCATCACTCCACCGCAGAGTTCGCCAGACAGGACTCAAGGCCTCTTGCAGTCCCAGGCAGCCCAGGACCCTAAAAGGAAGCTACAATGATTAACCAAAGCTTTTTCTCCTTCTTTCTACTGTATTGGTGACCTTAGGTGCCTAAGCAATTTAAACATGTGACAAAGCAGGGAGTAATAAGTTACTGTTTAAATTGTCGAATCGGCACTTGGCAAAAAATATGTGGGTTTTGGATGTAGTTTGGGCACTTGGTGTCTAAAAGGTTTGCCATCATTGTTTTATAGCAATGTTTGTCTAAAACATTTTCCATAATTCCTAATATAGTTTTACCCTTTGAAGCCAGGATATATATTACCTAATGTTATTGATTTTATTTGGCTTTGAACTTTCAGGCCATATACCCTTTAAGGAAATTCTGTTCTTTGCTGATTTAATAGTTTTTTTTTATGGATACCAAAATATGAGGTATGTAGTGTTAATTAACTGACTATTGTGGAATTATTTATTGGGAGTTTAGATCCCATTAAAAATATTTCTAAACTTCAGCGATGAAGAAAATAAAATGTACTTCTAGCAGTCCTGGGAGTTACATGGACAGACGTGAGGTGTTATTTTAGCAACAAGGAAAATGTTTTCACTATCACAATGTCAATGTTTGCCTAATATTAAGCTTTAAAGAATTCACTTCTACTTGAAGACTGTGATTTAGTAGTTAAAGATAATGCGCTTATTAGCTCATAATCCAAGCAAATGGGCAATTTTATTTTAATTATGTTTTTTCTGTGTTTTATACCTGTAAACAATGTCATCTGTGCCACACAGAGCGCCATTCTTCTGACTCCATGTCACTGCACAGAACATTTGGTTCGGAAAAATAAAAATAATTACTACATGAACCAGTGGAGTCTTATTACAACATTCAAGAGATTATAAAAAAAGACCAGTAATAGAACTTTAAAAGCTTCAATACATATTAAAATGACTAAGAAAGTAGTAATACAAAGTATATGTGGAGGGTGGATTTACATAAATCAGTAGCATGAGGCCAGAAGTTCTGGGACCCCTAGATGGATTGGACAGGGATTCAAAGCAGTTTATGCTATCTGGGGAGATATATTGTGTATTCTAATATATAGGTATATATACAATAGGTATATATACCTATTGTATCTTGTGTCTCTGTCACCAAAGGGTTATATACAACTTGGAGGGAATTTATCATATGGTGGCGCAGGAATGATACGTGCAATCCCAATAGGCCACTAGACATGCCCTCCGTCACACGCCTCCAAGAAAGTGGGGAAAAACTTGTGTACAAGTCCTGATAAATGTACCCCTTTGTTTTTAAGTAATATTGGTGGAAGAAGAAAAAGATGATCTTTACCAGCACTGGGTTGGGATGTGACCATCTTCGGTACCAGACAAATGGAGCGTAGGGGTCTCCATATGTCCAGAAAATGGCTCAATTATAAACAATGCATTGGGACACTGCAGGAGTGCCTTTTATAGCTCTTATCGATTCGGAGCAGTTGGGGGCGCCTCTTTCCTCCACCTGCTCCAAATGATACTATGATCAATAGTATACCCATTTTTAAGAGGTGGTTGCTATTGATAATGAGAATGGCACAATGAAATGCTGTGCGCTGCCCACTCTGTGATCCAGCAACCTGATGAGCTCATCATCCTGCAGCTGAGCCATCAACAGAAGTCGGGTGTCTAAAGCAGCTGAAGCAGCCTGGGCACAGCATGTGTGTGGCTCTATGGGGGGGAAGGGCACAACATGTTCAGAAGTTGGGAGTCGAAAGCAGCACTCACCTATGAAGCCGGAGTTCCGCGCATGCGTAGTAGCTCTGGCTTTGGAGCCGAGATCCCGCAGCTTCTGGCCTGTGTTTTGCGCATGCGCAGAGCTCCAGCTTTGTTGATGAGTGCATGCAGCTCCTTGTAGCTGCGCACTGAAGATGTCTGGGTAGGAGGATCAAAGAGGCTACTGGGGCGTGGAGCAACCGCACCAGTGAGGTCCCTGGACACAGAGCCCTCAATTGGAGTCAAGCGAGCACGCGTAGGGCTCTTTCAGATTGGCGCTCAGCTTCAGTTATGCATCTGTTTTGTATCGGTTGTGTCTCCGGTTTTCCTCTGTTTTGTCTCCATGTCCGCAAAAAAAACTGAAGGTTTAAAGGGGTTTTCCCCTTTTATTCTAGCGTAATTCGTATACAAATGGTTCCTTAAAATATAAGCTAATATGTAATTAGTTGTTATTTAAAATGTTGCTCCCCATGCTGTTGACTGTAATGAAGAATTAAAATGGCCCTTTAATCAATCCGTGGATTTTCTCCACGCGGAGCAGACACTGGACACAAGATGGCCGCTGGTCACATGTCCACATCACATGTCCTGCACTTGCCTGGGCAGGTCATGTGTTCAACACTTTTTTGGCTGTTTTCGGTTGCTTGCAGTGCATCCAGAATGACCAGTGTTGTGGTGATGGCAGTTACACATCATTACTATGGTAACAGAGCAAGAACACCTGTTACATCATCACTGGGAAAAGAGTATAAGGAGGACAGACTTTGCATGTAAAATCAGGCGCACGGTGGCTAGTGCAGCTGCCCTACAAAAGGGTCGTGTGCAACACAAATGTGGTTCAGACCCTTCTTAAATACCAGTGCAAGCAGTTTACACCTAAAAGAATGTGCAAAGTCCATCAGAAAACTTGTTTTTCAGCCTCAGTGAAAAAAAATGGATGTTTCATCTGTTTGTTTTTGCAGACCCATAGACTTCTATTGCTTTTCATGATCGGCATCTGTGAAAAAAATAGGACATGTTTCATTATTTTTTTCACTGGGTAGAGAGGAACACCAAAAAGGCATAATGCGTAGGATTCCACACACACAAGTTCCATCAGCAGGACTGCTGCGATGGTGGAATAGTAGACAAGGCCAGTACAGGCAGTCCCCGGGTTACATACAAGATAGGTTCTGTAGGTTTGTTCTTAAGTTGAGTTTGTATGTAAGTCGGAACTGTATACTTTATTATTGTAACCCCAGTCAAATTTTTTTTGGTCTCTGTGACAAATGGATTTTAAAAATGTTGTGTTCTCATAAGAACCAGGATTAACAATAACTCTTAATTGCAGACACCTCTGATAACTGTTATAGTTGTATATTGTAGCATAGGACTAAAGTACAGTAAATTACTAAAATCCAGAGGTCCGTTTCTAACTAGGTGTCGTATGTAAGTCAGGTGTTCTTAAGTAGGGGACCGCCTGTATTACAACCCAATATAGAACAGGCCACATGCCTGTCACAGTGTTTCTAACCAAGGGTCCCACAGTTTCTCAAATTAAGAGAAGATCAGTTTTTTAAGATAAATAGCCCTTTCATTAAACAGCAATATGTCAACCCAATCTAGAAACGTACTTTCGGAGTGGGAGAGAGATCTCAATCTTTTAGCACAATTAATAATAATCTAGTAAATGCCAAGGAAACAGACATAACTAGAGATGAGCGAACATACTCGTCCGAGCTTGATGCTCGTTCGAGCATTAGCGTACTCGAAACTGCTCGTTGCTCGGACGAATACTTCGCCCGCTCGAGAAAATGGCAGCTCCCGCCGTTTTGCTTTTTGGCGGCCAGAAACAGAGCCAATCACAAGCCAGGAGACTCTGCACTCCACCCAGCATGACGTGGTACCCTTACACGTCGATAGCAGTGGTTGGCTGGCCAGATCAGGTGACCCTGGAATAGACTAGCCACTGCCCGCGCTGCTCGGATCATTCTGTGTCTGGATGCCGCTAGGGAGAGAGCTGCTGCTGGTCAGGGAAAGCGTTAGGCTGTTCTATTAGAAATAACTCAGCGTCATCTCATCTGGCATAGCAGTGTGCTTTCATACTTGGCTAGAAAATAGCCATAGCAATAGGATAGCATTGTTTGGTTTTAAAAACTAAAAAACACAAAAAAAAACTAAAAAACACAAAAAAACACGTCACTCTGTCATGGCCATGCTGTTGCCCATAATTTTGGCATAATGGTGCGATTATGCAGCCTCAGAGGCATCCATGCATGCTGCCCCTGCTGTTTCCTGTCCATTTCCGTGGTGTTTCCATCCTTTTCTGAGGTTCCCAGGTGTTTGGCCAAGCTTCCCTGTGCAGAGCCTTGGTCCCCTTGAAAAATGCTCGAGTCTCCCATTGACTTCAATGGGGCTCGTTATTCGAGACGAGCACTCGAGCATCGGGAAAAGTTTGTCTCGAATAACGAGTACCCGAGCATTTTAGTGCTCGCTCATCTCTACAATTTTCCAATATATTTTCCAATATACAAACCGGTCGGATCCCACCCCTGAGTGGATAAAAATCCACTCCTGCACCTGCATGACATCACAGGACCATGGACAGATTTATAACCACAGGAAGTAGAGATGAAACTTTCTATAGCAGGACAGCAAGCAGAGATCTGAAAAACCGTGAGGAATTGATACAGAAAGTATATTGGAAAATTGCATACCTGCATTGTAGTCAACCAACTTACATAATATAGGGGATTTTTTATCAAAGCTTCTGTGCCTAGACACTGGTGTAGGAGCCCAGAAATAATTGCAAATGCTTGCTTATTGCTAGCACTTGTGATTATTTTCTCTTTTCTGTCACCTCCACGAATGGAGTGAAGGGGGGCCCGGTAGGTCAGGAGGTGGTTGCAGCCACCAGTGGTTGCAGCGCAGGAGAACTAGATGCAACTGACGACTTTACATATGTGGCCGGATGTATCGGGCAGGGCACATAGGCTCACTGCTTATGACAGCTTATGATAAACCCTATTGTATTGACTTGTATTGATTGTATTGATTTATGCAGTATACAATTATACATAGCAGGTATGCAGTATTCTACATTTCTTACTGTATGATATGGAAGTGCATTGCTGAACACATAACACATATATTTTTATTCAGTTTTTCTTATACTTTTGCACCATATTTCACAGCTACCTTGAGAGATTGTGGCACATTTACTTACCTGTCGCCTGGAGTTCACCGAAAGTGCATTGTAGGACGATAATACACTGTGCCGCGATTCACTAAGATTGTGCGCCTGATATCCTGCATGATGCATGGGCTTGCAAAACAATTTGAAAGTTAAATCCCGCGCTCAGTCCAAATCAGTCGGATCGTCCAACGGCACGCCCCCCAGTTTGTGCTGTGCCAGAAAAACAATCGCGTGCGCCAAAATCCCAGTGCAGACACCTGTTAAATTGGGTAGGAGGATCAAAGAGGCTACTGGGGCGTGGAGCAACCGCACCATGTAGCTTCAGCTCCGGCTACTCCACGCCCCAGTAGCCTCTTTAGAAAATTTGCATATTACCCTGATTAAAGATTAGCAAAGATAGAAGGGAGTAAAGGATTAGCCCTAAAAAGGGCTATCCTTACATACGTTAGATGCACCTACCACCGGATCTACCTCAATAGGTAGATCTGTAGTGGTAGGTTTCCTTTAAGCCTTTTGTTTTATTTTATGGGTACAGTGTGTTGAAAAAGTATTCATAACCCTTGGGCTAAAAAGAATGGACCAAAAATCCAGCCTCTAGTGCAAGGATGGAAGAGACATGAAATTACCAGTAAAGTTGGTCCTGCAGAGATATTCACTAAGGGAGGGGGAGTGAATACATATACAGGCAACACATTTCAGTTTTATGATTTGCAAACATTTTTCAAAAGCAGGTTAACACATTTCAGTTTTATGATTTGCAAACATTTTTCAAAAGCAGGTTAAATTTTTTTACATTTCACAAATATTTGATCACATAACTAGAGATGAGCGAACATACTCGTCCGAGCTTGATGCTCGGCTGTAAGTTACTACAGGAAGAAGTATCCTATCATTGTTCTAATTCCAATTGCTGCTTCTTATAACTCACTATCCTGTATATGTGGGGAGAGTAGTACTGAAATGAATAGTATCATTAGGAATTAAATAGTTACAGGAGTCATAAAATCTTTTAATTCTTTGTTTTGTTCAGAATGATATTTCTTGAGTTCAGTTCTGGTTTTAGAAGCAGAATATAAAGTTTAGGAAAAAATATACAACCCAGAACTCCGGCACATGAGGTCAGGATGGCGAATACCTCCACAGCCACCATGTATTTCCCTCTGGTGCTCAGATAAGCCGGGATCATGGAGATCCAGACACTGCAGAACAGCAGCATGCTGAAGGTGATGTACTTGGCCTCATTAAAACTGTCCGGTAATGTCCTCACCATGAAAGCCAGAACAAAGCTTACAGCTGCCAGGAGCCCCATATAACCCAACATGGAGTAGAAGCAGATATCTGACCCCTCATTACACTGAATGATGATCTTCCCAGGATACGTGTGATGGTTATACTCTACATAAGGAGGAGACACCAGCAGCCAAATAACACAAATAAGAACCTGCATAGAAGAACACACCAGGACTACACAGTTATCAACTTTATATGAAATCAGCTTCCTCCAGGAACTTCCGGGTTTGGTGGCTTTGAAGGCAATGCAGACTGTGATAGTTTTGGCCAAAACACAAGAGACTCCAATGGTAAAAAAGTTCCCAAATGATACTTGTCTCAGTAAGCAGGTGATGTCCACTGGACGACCAAGGAAGAAGAAAACACAGAGGAAGCTCAGCAAGATGGAGACCAGGAGGATGAAGCTCACAGTCCGGTTATTGGCTTTAACAACTGGAGTGTCCCAGTAATGGATGAAGCTTCCCAATATGAACAATGTTATAACACACAGAAGCAAAGCAAATGTTAAAAAAATATGAAGTAATATATCCTTCTCATAGGATAGAAACTCTACTACTTTGAAGAGACACAACATCTTCTTCTCGTCGGGCCACATATCTTCAGGACATTTATGGCAGGTTTTACTGTCTTATTTTGCATAAATAGAAAAAAATAAATAAAGTTGTTAAAAATAGTAAAAGGAAAACAAACAATATTAATATTCAACAAGATATTTCTGATTTCTATATAACATTTATTTAAAGAAGGACAAAAAATACTCGATTTTCTAGGGATTCACCACGAACATTTTACATGTCTTGAATCAGAACTTGAATTTAATTCAACCCACCTGTTGCACATCTAGGATATTTATTTTTCTTTAATGGTTGTCCTCACCTTATTCCTAATATTTTATTGGGAAAAACATACACTGCTTGAGGAGTAAGTCATACCTACGTTTCTAAGTCAAAACTGAAAATCAGAAACCATCAGAAACTGGTTCTATAAATCTGTGGTGGCCCCTCTGGTGCAATATAACATGCAGTCTGTTTGGTGCTTTTTGAATATGTACAGCATTTATGTCTTTGATACTGTGTTATTTTGCAGTGACGAACCGATTATATTTACATGGATGTTGACGTCTTTTGTGGTGATGGTAGATACTTTATGACTGTACGTAGGACCTTGATGTGCACCGCCTTGTCTTTACCACCTTTTGTGATACTGTTTTTTATTGGGTGTTTTTAAGTCCTAGTGACGATGATATTGTTTGTATACTTATATATACATATTTTGTAGTGAACTGAGTACTGATTCTGTTGTATTTTTGGTATGAGAAAGCGCAAAGACCTCAAAGCTTCAGATAGAGGTTCAGGGCAACGGGACGATCTCTATTTCCTCTGGTTTCAGATTTGAACTCTTGCACACAGAGTAGGACAAGAGTCTAACTGACCCAATACTGGTCGAGATTTTAACTGTTTCACAGTTGAACAAATGAAACAAAGGCGGTTGGGTTGGCCAGACATTACCCTTCTTAGGCTGACGTGTGCAAGCTCATGTTTTCATAGAGCAAGATATGGACACAGCTCTGGAAACATTCTGCATACGTGGTCTTTATAAACCATGGAGTTGGAAGACTTGTCCCACCACTTTGTGTTGGAGATGCCCACCAGGGAGGGTGCACATTCCCTGAAAGACCCCAGGGGCCATTACTGATAAGTAGTTCTGGGATTAAGGACATCATGATCATTATTTGGTCTTGCAGAGCTAAGGAGGAGATTTTTTTAATAACTCAAAGATTATGATATTCCCTGATTGTGCTAGGGAAACATAACTTAATTAAGTTGGATTCCAAATGGTGCAAAAGCATTTTTGTGAGGCAGGAATAAAATGTTTTCTTTATTGTTCACAAGGAAAAGGATCTCTCTTTAATAACCCAGAGAAGGTCTCTAAATACAAACTATGAAGTAGGGCAGTCAGAAACAGTAACATTTATTTAAAGACATGAGGTTGGGTGGATGGAGAGAAACTTAGGGGTTTCATATCTGGATCTTGATACTGATACTGAAAAAAGTTTAAAATAATAAAAGTTTTACCCTCCATTGCATGGCCAGGATTACATTAGAAAAGGTGGATTTGAGGGCCTTTCCTCTTTGTTCGCTTTGTCAAACCTTTTGAAATATTAGCAAGGGAGAAGGCAAGATATGAGGGAATGGGAGTAGTGGGGAAAAGGAGACTCAGAGACTCCCAGGATATGATTCTGTATGTAATACAATTGGTAAAGGATTTTGCCATCTATGCGGGTATGTTAATAAATTGGGATAAATCCATCCTGCTGCTGCTGGATTACATCACAAAGTATCACATGGTGTGACCACAAATCACAGTCACCATAAACCACCATAGTGGGGTTATTCTATTGGACCCAAGGCAGATAGCATTTTGAGAGTCACCACAAAGACAGTCTACTCGGATGCTCAAAGGTGACCAAACTTTTCAGATAGACCACTACCTATTTTTGTAATCATTGGCATTGAGGCACTAGGTCTTTTCTACTTAATTCCCTGACAAGCCTTCATGGCATGTTGGTATTTTATGTTTACTACCTTAACAAAAAAAGGAAGATATTTAGTTGCATTTCATAATTGTGTGCATCTTAAACTTAACAGAATAGATTGTGATGATGATCGTATAGTACAATTAATTGCACTTTAAATTACATGGCCTTTACGCTTGCTAATATTCATGCCCCTAATAAATATCTATATACATTTTTTGAAGGCGTGCTCAGGATAATAAAGAAAATAATTTGGGGAGAAGAAGAATTGGGGGAGATTTTAACACCATAGTCCATTCTGAATTCCACTACTGGAAGTGCCAGGCGGATATTCATTAAAGATATAATACACCAACGTAATTTTGTCCCGCCACCCACGACTTGTGATTTCCTGCTGAGACCCTGTGGCTGTTACGCTCCTCTGCTGCCAGCCCTGACCTTCTGCTCTGCCTCTGACCCTGAACCTTTGCCGCCTATCTTGACCTCCTGCCTGTCCCCGACCACGAGTTTGTCTGACGACTCTGTACCTTGCCTCGGCTGCCACCATGGACAAAGTTACACCTGCGGAACGACCTGGAGGTGCCTCACTGCAGCAAGTCCAACCTGCTTTGCGGCGGGCTCTGGTGAAAACCGGATACCACTTAGACTCTGGTCCCAGGTGTCGGCTTACGTCATCATCCACAGTGGTCCAGTGGGTCCACTACCCCTGGAGCCTGACAAATTTCCATGATATATCAACATCAACATGGAAATGAAAGGGATTTTACGTCTCTAAACCCCACCATCGATACTACCAATGGTCTGGGCCAATTATGCCCCAATAAAACTAACTTTTTGTATAAACCATATTTAGAAAGTTAGATCCAGTTGGAGAATGAATGTTAGACTACTCAAATTATATCATATGGAAATCGGAACAAAGGTTAAAAAAATATTTGGAAGCACAGAGAAGGATTTGGAATACTCGCTCCTATGGTGCAGCCATGAAGCAACCACTGTCTACAGGAATTAAATAGTAGACAGTTGCATAGGGGGGAGTATGAAGCAGGTTCACCGGCTGAGCCCTCTTTATACTCATCAGGTGTTTGCTTCACAATGGAGCAAACACCCTTTGCTAGCACCTATGATGGCCGCCGGCAAAGCCGAGCATTAAAGAGTCACACAAAGATCCGAGGCTATCGTGTTTTAGGCTATCTATTAAAATGCACGATTTACACATTGTAATAGATGATGTGCAAAATCCCCATATACTGCCATACTGTATTATGGCAGTATATAATGGGATCAATCAGACAACCAAGGGTTAAAGTACCCTAGGGGGTCTGAAATATAGTAAAAATAAAAAAAAAATCCTATAGATTCAAATCACCTCCCTTTAAATATAAATAAACAGTAAAAATCATAAACCCATTAGGTATCACCGCATCCAAAATTCTCAATATATCAAAATATAATAATGTTTTTACATTGTGTTTAACCCTTTAATGGAAATTAAAGTCCAAAGTCGCAAATGGCACTTTTTTTGTCATTTTGAAAAATATACAAAATTCAATTAAAAGTGGTCAAAAGATCACACAGTTCTAAAAGTGAAGCAGAAAATGAAGCGTGGCCAGGGAGCTAACCTTGGCACCACGGCCCTGCACCAACACATGTAGGGTCACCATCCAATGGTCTGAGAGAAGTGGGTGTCAGATGTGGTCCATCCTGCAGGCGCAGCAGCAGCAGCAGCACCTAGTGGCACATATGCTGATTCAGCAAGTCAAGGCTCTAGCACCTCTGCTGAAGAGAGCTTTTTGTCTTTGACATCATCTCCCGGTCCAGATGCTCCTGCGCCAGCAGTCGTTGAGCGAGGCGATTAGAAAGAGTCAACTCTATGCGTCCAGCCATCCTAAGGTGCAGAAGCTGACCGTGCTCCTGTCGAAGTTGTTGGTACTGCAGTCTTTCCTTTTCCAAATCATGGACTCTGCACCCTTCAGAGAACTAATGGCTTGTGCAATTTTTTTTTCCAAAAAAGACTTTGCCAGCCCTTTACCAATATGTACAACAGAAGGTGGGCCAGTCCTTGAGCTTATCAGTTTTTTTCCAAGGGGCATGGCAACGTGGACGTGTGGAGCTGCAACTATGGTCAGGACCAGTACATGTCCTTTATAGCCCACTGGGTGAATGTGCTTCCCGCCCAGCCACACCAACAACTTCCACAAGAGACAACGCTTTCTCCTCCACATTGTGAAACTGCAGCTCCTGCACCAGTGTCCGCTTCCTCCTTCTCCACCACCACCTCAGCCTCCACAAGTGCTGCTGCATCACACCACATGTGCAGGGCACAGCGATGTCACGCAGTTCTACACCTGGTTTGCGTGGGCGAACAAAGTCACACAGGGTAGGAACTACTCAGCATCATGCAACAAGAAATCCATGTGTGGCTTTCTCCGGACAACTAAAAATCGGAACCATGGTGACAGACATTAGGAGGAAAATGGTGTCCAAGCTGCATAGAGGAGGGATGGTCCAAGCACCCTGCATGGTGCACGTGTTCAATCTGCTAGTCAACAAGTTCCTGAAGTCTTCCAGCCATCTGCAAGACATTCTAAATATGGCCAGAAAATTGTCCACGCACTTCAGCCTTTCTTACAAAGCCAAGCACACCCTACTCGAGTTGCAGCGTCAGAACGGCCTCCCCCAACATAGTCTGATATGCGATGTTTCCACCCATTGGAATTCCAGCCTCCATATGTTAGACCGCCTGTATGAACATTACATACAGCCATTAATGATTTTTTGATGATGCAAGCAGACTGTAGTACTCCCCTGTGTAACTTTGATGTCAGCCACTGGCAGCTCATGCGTGACACCTGCCGTTTGCTCAGGCCCTTTGAAGAGGCCACGTTATTTGTCAGTCGCCAGGACTGCGGGATGAATAATGTCATTCCACTGCTTCATGTCCTGGAACTCATGCTGCAAAATCTGTCTGTTTATGGCACTGGAGAAGTGAAGACTACATCTCATGGCCACATGAGTCCGGTGGGGGTTGAACTGAAGGAGGGTGAGGAGGAGGACATTGGAGCACAAACAGTCTGGTGAAATCAGTGGTTTTTCCACTCTTGTGAGTTGAAGTGAAAGAGAGGAGGAGCCGGAGCTTCCGGAGGAGGTAGAAGACAAGGCAGATAACTCAGAAGCACTGTGGCAGTATACTGTGGAGATGGAGGAAGGGAGTCCCTCAGAGTCACTTGCGCAGATGGCCCTCAGCATGCTGCTTTGCCTAACTAGTGACAGCCGAATAGTCAACATCCGCCATAGGGATGACTTTTGGCTTTCCACCATCTTGGAACCTCGCTACCGGTCAAAAATGGGTGACTTTTTTTCCCTATGCATATTTAAGCATGGCACAACGTTCTATAACACCCTACAGGCTCTCTGCAGCCAGGAAATAACTGTTTTTTTAATGTGATTTGGGTCTAATCAAATTTTTTCGAAAAATTCGGCAAATCGAATTAACAAATTCACCCATCTCTACTGGTAACATCTGCTAAGGGGAAATTTCACTCAACTTACTGTACTTGGATGATATCACAATGTATAGATTACTAAAAACGTTGACACAAGTATTAAATTAAACATTTTGTCTGGGATTGATAATATGCAAAAGAAGGTTGCAGTTTGGAAAGGGACAGCATTCACCAGACTAATAAAAATGCTAACTCTTCCCCAGTACAAGGTGCTCCATGTTATATGCCAATTATTTGAAACGAAAGCTGGACCCTCTTAATAAATCCGGCGTGCGGTATACTGATTGGTGGGACAAAAAGTTTTGTTTTGAACCTTTAAAAAGTTTTATTTTAAACCTCAGTCTTAGTAAATCCCCCTATTAAATTTATTTTAAAAATTGTATATCTATGATTGTACTGACCCAAAGAATAAAGCAAAGTTGCCATTTGATATGTGCAGTGAAAGCTATAAAAAAGATCCCAAAAGAAAATAACACAAATTTGGATTTTTTCCAGCTTTCCAGTACATGACATGGAATATTAAATACTGACACTAAGAAGTACAATGTGTTACACAAATGGTCCTGTGCAATGTACGCAGTGTATGGTATCAGACCAATGGCTCATGTACAGCCACCTTACAGAACCTTTTAGGTTCATCGCGAAATGTACACCACTTGACGATTTTCAGTAACTTTTTGTGAGTAAGGAATATATTCCATACACCAAAAGTCTTTGAAATTATTGGGAAAAGCTAACGATTGGCTGCAATTATGTATTTTGTATGTTACATGTTATAGAAAGTACAGACATGGAAACATTTCTCACCTGTTATATTGGACGCTTCCCCCTCAGAACATGGGACACAGTTATAGCAGCAGACATGATGTCCTCCATTAGGAGCCTTCCTGAATCCTGGAGAACATCGATCATTACACAGAGACTGCGGCATCTTTAAAAGGGATGAAATGTAATAAAATTCGATTGTAGCAAAGAATCTGTGGAAGTTTTACAAAAGACTTCAATATATATTTGAAGGGTTTCTTAGAAATGTTATCCTGGAGTGATAAATGAAAATCGCGGCACTTGTAAATCTCATCAGCTTACTTTAATTACAAAAGGACATTATCCAGCAAATAGGACGCGTCTCAGCAAATCCTCGCCGAAACATGTGCTATTTGCTGGATTTGCATTAAAATGTCCTTACGTAATTAAAGTAAGCTGATGAGACTTACGAGTGCTGGGAATTTAATTTCTCACTAGAATACTCGGCTTTGCTGAGCCCCTGAGCACCGTGGAACCAAGTGCCGCCCGAAAAGTTTTTTGTTCTGCTATCATGGAATATCTCAATGTACATAACTAGAGATGAGCGAACATACTCGTCCGAGCTTGATGCTCGTTCGAGCATTAGCGTACTCGAAACTGCTCGTTGCTCGGACGAATACTTCGCCCTCTCGAGAAAATGGCATCTCCCGCCGTTTTGCTTTTTGGCGGCCAGAAACAGAGCCAATCACAAGCCAGGAGACTCTGCACTCCACCCAGCATGACGTGGTACCCTTACACGTCGATAGCAGTGGTTGGCTGGCCTGATCAGGTGACCCTGGAATAGACTAGCCCCTGCCCGCGCTGCTCGGATCATTCTGTGTCTGGATGCCGCTAGGGAGAGAGCTGCTGCTGGTCAGGGAAAGCGTTAGGGTGTTCTATTAGAATAGTGTTAGGCAGGAGTGATTCTACAAGAACCCAACAGCCCTTCTTAGGGCTACAATAACGTTATACTTTTTTTTTTTTGTTTGCTTGTGGCTGGGCTTGCTGGCACTAGTAGTGCAGCTAGTACCATATTGTGAGGAATTTGCAGGGGGACTTGATACCGTTGTGTTTAGCTCTTAGTGACACACATGTGTTTAGCGCTTAGTGACGCACATATCCATCGCAAAGACCGAAGTAGGATAATTTATTAGGGGTTGGATTTCAATTAGGCACAGTCTGCCATTTCCTTTTTATTTTACGTTTATTTTTTGATAACTCAGCGTCATCTCATCTGGCATAGCAGTGTGCTTTCATACTTGGCTAGAAAATAGCCATAGCAATAGGATAGCATTGTTTGGTTTTAAAAACTAAAAAACACAAAAAAAAACTAAAAAACACAAAAAAACACAAAAAAAAGTTTAAAAAAAAGGGGGGGGACGTGGGCGTCCATCTACTGCAGGGGTCAGAGGCCGTGGTCCTGGGTGGGGTGAGACACCACCTGCTGAAGAGGGAGCAGGGGAACGCCGCAGAGCTACACTCCCTAGGTTCATCATTTGGTCCCCTTGAAAAATGCTCGAGTCTCCCATTGACTTCAATGGGGCTCGTTATTCGAGACGAGCACTCGAGCATCGGGAAAAGTTTGTCTCGAATAACGAGTACCCGAGCATTTTAGTGCTCGCTCATCTCTACACATAATATATCATGATAATGTTAGGCTCAAACTAGAATTGATGGTCCCTTTGCAAGTTAAAGGGGGACATGCATCATTATTTCTGCTAGTCAAATTGTCTCTTTTTTGCGACTTTTGTCATATTTGTGACTTTCGTTTTTCATTTACGCCTTGGTCTGAACCTTGTGCATTGTCCCTTATATATCATTGTTTCCCAGATGTTCTGTGCGACTTTTCACTTAGGTTTCACTTTTTTGCTTATTTTTGTGACTTTTTAGGCACAAATCTGCACCTGGTCCAGGGCAGGTGCAAAGGAAGTTTTTTTTTTATGGACCCGATTTTAACATGTAAATTGGAATTATTTCACATGCTTTAAATGTTTAACATTTTGCACAGTAACCTCTTTTGTCAAAATTCTTACATTTTTGCATTTTTTTAATTGGTTACTTCTAAGGGTGAGGTCACACGTAGGTGAAACTAATTGATAGGTGAGGATAAGTGATTTGCCTTATTTCATTACTGTTAACATTTGTGTTTTCAAAATGCAATATAAACACAGTGTTAACGCATTTACTATGCGGTTTGTAAATTCAAATGTTAACAGTAATGTAATTAGGAAAATCACCTCCCCTCAGCTGTTGTAATAGGTTTCAAAATGCATTAAAAATGCAACATGTTAAATCCCGAATTAACAGTAGTGTCCACTCCCATATATAACCCTCTCACGTGGCATGTGTCCACTCCTGTATATAACCCTCTCACGTGGCTTGTGTCCACTCCTGTATATAACCCCCTCACGTGGCTTATGTCTATGTGGATTTGAGACATTTGCAACAAAAAGTAAAAAAAAAAAGCCAACATTTGCACCTGCCCGGGTAGGAAAAACTGAACATGTATCACAAGTAAAAAGACAAGATCATACATAAGGAGCAAAAACTAGCCGCCAAATGTCTCTAAAATGCACCTCAGAGAGACCAAACTATGATACTTGTGGCCCAAAGAGTCCACATTCTCACAGATGTTAAAAGGGTAATCTCATCTGGGGTTTCATATTTAATTGAATTAATCTGCCATATAAATACATTTCTTCAATTGGATATTAATTAAAAAAATGTACCTCTGTGAAGATAATTTCACATAAATTCAGCCATGTTGTCCCTTAGAAATGTATCCAAGGACAACTGTCCTTGGATACAACCACCACTGCTGGAGAGATTGCACAAAGCAACAAATATTTTTCTCATTGAATGAGTTACCGCATCTCCCCACAGTAGTCCTGTAATAATGGGGAACATTTACTAAGAACAGTGCAGTCTGTACTATAATTTTTGCAAATGTTGTTGTTTTTGCGACTTTTCACAGTTGTTTTTTAAATACACCTTGCTCTTCAGTGCCTTATACAGTGCCTTATGTATCTTTATTTTCAAGATGTTCCGTGTGAATTTTCACTTATGTATCACTTTTTTTGCTTATTTTTACGACTTTTAGGTGCAAATCTGCTCCTGCTCCTGGTCCAAGTGCAAAGGAAGGATTTTTTTTTCATGGACCCTGTTTTAATTGGAATTATTTCAAATGCTTTAAATGTTTAAAATTTTGCACATAAACCTGTTGGACATAGAAAGTTTGGACAGTTTTTTAAAATATATTAACATTGTGTTAACGAACACATTTGCTAACGTTACATTAGTGTCTGTGTTAACATCTTGTTAACCCATATATTTTGTTAACTGAATGTTGACAGCAATTGTCCATGTGCCCAAAATTCTGACACACAGGGGGATATTTATCAGCACCTCTGCGCACCGCCACTGGCGCAGAGGCCCTGAAATAATCGCAAATGCTAGCTTATTGCTAGCTTTTGCGATTATTTTCCCCAATCCGCCACTTTTACGCCAGTGGGGCGTGAAGGGGCGTGAAGGGGGGGCGTGGCCGGCCGAGCGGGGGGCGCGGGCGGACGGGAGTGTGCCGGCGCGGGGCGTTACTGTCCCCGCGCCTGCGCACTCGCTGCTGCCGGCGACTTTTCAAACGCCCTGCCTGGCGTAGGATAAACGCTGCGCTACTGGCAGCCCGATACATCAAGAGGCAGAAGCCTCTTGATGTATCGGGTTGCGAATTTGCACGAGCGCCAGCGTATGATAAATATCCCCCATGATAAATATCCCCCACAGTTTAGACCAAGTAAAAGTAGGTCTAAAGTAGGAGCTGTCTTATCCTGCACCAGAATTCATCATCACAGTGATAAATCTGGTGCAGCAAAAGACTAGTGTTTTCCAGCTAGAAACTGGCGGAATCTAAGACACAGGGGGTCATTTACTAAGGGCAGAATCGCTCTTTTTGTGGGGTTTCCCGAAAATTACGGGTTTGCGCTGAATTGCCCCGGGTTTTAGGCGCATGCCATCGGATTGTAGCGCATTGGCGCCGGCATGCACGCGATGGAAACCGGGGGCGTGGCTTTCGGAAAACCCGACGGATTCGGAAAAACCGCTGTATTTTAAAAAAAATTTGTCGCTTGACACGCTTACCTGCAGCCAGGATAGGATGGTGAACTCCGGAGGACTTCAGCGCAGCAGCGACACCTGGTGGACATCGGGCGCACTACCTTAGTGAATCGCCGGAATACCCGAATCCTCGGCGGAGAACGTGCCGCTGGATCGCGACAGGACCGGGTATATAAATGTGCCCCACATTGTTAAATCTCCCCCATGTGTGTCTGCAGCCTCATATGCCATCTCCCTGGGGTGTGACTAAAGTGCTTAAAAATGCAGGACACAGCCTCAAATCCAAAATTTACAGTTAGTCCACTCCTGTATATAAACCCCCCTTACATGGCTTGTGTCCATGTGGATGTGAAACATTTGCACCAAAAAGTCACAAAATAAAGCCAAAAGTTGTGCCTGCCAGGACAGGAAAAACGAAACAGGTATTACAAGAAAAAAGTCATGATCATACATAAGGTGCTTTGTTGACCTTCCAAAAGCCTCAAATATACACCAAAGAAAGAAAAACTAAGATACATGTCCCCCATTGTATATTTGTGGCCATAACATTTAAAAATGGTGTGAATACTTGTGCAACCCACTCTAGGTGTATTGACTTTGGCACTTCTATTATTACATGGAACAATGACACTGCATCACGACGCCCTGACAGCAATGGCGTAATGTGCATTAAAGTATATCAGAAGTTAAGTGCAAATACTGGTTTTATTGCTCCAATAAACTTCCCCGGCGATAGCGTGATGCATCCCGTGTTTTATATTTCCATTGTAGTGACTGAAATAAACTTCCAAGGCATTTGCATTTTTTATAAACACCCCCTCACCTAGCGACATCTGCACATTTATGATTATGTCCCTTAACATCTGCATTGTTATAAATTAAAGTGATGAGTCTGAAAGTACTGAGGCTGCTGATATTCAGGAACATTTACTGCCTCGCTGATTAGGAATGCAGCCTTCTACATAAACTACAGCCGTACCTGAGAAGGATTCGGAAGCTGGATGTGTGTATGATCTGTGATTACAACCATGGATTTTTTACAGCCACATACGGCTATAAAAGCAATAAGACAGTACATAAATGTTATTACCTTTAAATAATTCACAGCAGACAAACCTATCCCTGTTGGGAATATTTTCTCATGGTTGCTCAATGTAATATTAAACTCTTTAAGACATTAATTGGCATTTGGCAAGCTAAATAAAAATGGGAAGTTAAGATGTAGCTATCGCGGAGAGAGTATTTCCGATTTACATAATAAAATTGTAAATATGGAGAAGGATGATGGGAACAATGCCAAATAAAATGGGAATGAGGGGAAGAGAATAGGCAGTTGAAAATGTGCAAAAATGTGGATTAAAAATATGTTTTTTTTTTCGCTTTCTCCTTCAGTGACATATACAGGCAGTCCCCAGATTACGTACATCCATAGGTTTGTTCTTGAGTTGAATTTGTACGTAAGTCAAAACTGTATATTATACAATTGTAGATCCAGACAAAAATATTTTTTTTGCCCCAGTGAAAATTGTAGTTTCAAAATTTTTGGCTGTAATTGGATTATCAATAAAGCTTCATTACAGACACCTTACAGCTAAACCAAAACATAAGAAATAGAATGCATCCAAAAGGCTCATGGGGTAATGCAAAATCAAATATCAAATTTTATTAGTTCAAGACAGACAATCAACAACACTCTTAAAAACATTTAACCCCTTAAGGACGGAGGGTTTTCCGGCTCATTTCTCGCTCTCCAACTTCAAAAATCCATAACTTTTTCATTTTTACGTGTACAGACCTGTGTGAGGGCTTATTTTGTGCGTATTGTGCAAAATGCAAAAACCCCCACCTCTGTATGAAGAGGACTCAGCCCGTGAGCCCTCTTCATACTTCCTTATACCTCTGCGCCGTAGAGCTACGGCGCAGAGCGTTAAGGGGTTAAAAAAATAAAGATGTACTTGTTTGTTTACATGGCACGAGGACCGGAGAACAGCAGCGTGGGACACCCGGAGGGGGCCGGAAGGTAAGTCATCTTTATTTTTTTAAGCAGCCCCCTCCCGGCCACATTTTGTTTTTTTAAGAAGTCTCGGACAACCCCTTTAATCCTTTGTGCCACAGACTTATATACAAAATATAGCACGATTTGTGCAACAGAAAAACGGACCTAGCGCCACAATTGATGAATGTCTGCCTAAGTCTCTTTTTGGGTAACAGCTATGGATTCTGCAGTTATCAGGCTATAGGATGTCACCGATTGCTATTGTATATATCTGATGCTTGATAAGTGGGTATCATCTTTTTATAATCCTTCTTCCTTATATGTTTGTATGAACTAATTTGATGGCGCTATATAAATAAAGATTATTATTATTATTATTATTATTATTATTATTATGAGCCCCCAATTTTTGGGGTCAGTTGCTGAGCCCTGTACAAGCTTGCCATTGAAATCTAAGTAAGGCTACACGATGTATGGCCCCATTCCGTAGGAAGGGGGGGAAAAAACGTTGTTGGGGGGGGGGGGGGTAGGAGGGGATAAGCACCACTTACCCGTGCCCCTCTCCATAGCGATATATGGCTGCGGCACCGTATATTGGGGAAAGATAGGACATGTCGGTGCACGCGTGATGCACTGTACCACTCCCATAGGGCGCCGTGCACCCATTATATGTCGGCCGTATATACGTCCCTCATACGTTCGTGTGAATGTAGCCTAAGTCTCACAACTAAATAACTGCAACCATTCAAATAAGTTTATATACATGTCTGCGGATGCAACAGGGTCCAATAGGCTTAGTCCAATAAGAATTTATGAAGCCAGTAATTTACAATATATAGTACTTCAGGTTCCCTGGGAAAATTAAAAGGGACTTAGTTCCAGACATTGTGGCAGTTTTCATGGAAAAAATGCTAAATGAAAGGTTGGGGGTGGGTTTTACTATTTTTCAAGGAATTCTATAATTATTTAAAGGGAATGTATCATCAGAAGTCATTATGATAAGTAAGGGACACTTACTCATAAATCCAGGCACCGGGACTGCAGTAATCTCCGTATATTTGTTATCTATGGCCTCTATCGTTCTAAAATCAACTTTTTGAAGACGTGCTCCTGCACAATGTAACAGCCAGTGAAGCTGCAGCATGGAGGGGCTTTGATAACGACCCAGAGCCCATCTGGCTAATAATTACAATTTTAAAAGTTGATTTTAGAAGGAAGGAGGATAACAAATATAAGAAGATTACCACAGTCACGGTGCCTGGATCTATGAGTAAGTGTCCTTGGTTTATTATGATAGATTATGATAATAGATTTCCTTTAACCCCTTAACGCTCTGTGCCGTAGCTCTACGGCGCAGAGGTATAAGGGATGTATGAAGAGGGCTCACGGGCTGAGTCCTCTTCATACAGAGGTGGGTTTTTTTGCATTTTGCACAAAACCCCCACCGCTAATAACCGCAGTCTGTGCTTGCACCTCACACCCTCTCGCGGCTATTAACCCTCGGCAAAGTCGCCGGCGGCGTTTAAAAGACGGCGGTGTGCGGGCGCCGCCATCTTTTTTCCGATCGCCACGCCCCCGAACGTCATCGTAATGTAATGTAATGTATGACCTGCAAAAATGCCATGTATTGCAATACTGTAGTATTGCAGTATATGGTAGGAGCGATCTGACCATCTAGGGTTAATTTACCCTAGATGGTCTAAAAAATAGTGAAAAAGAAAAAAAAAAGTTTAAAAAATAAAAAAAATTAATAAATAGAGATGAGCGAACACTAAAATGCTCGGGTACTCGTTATTCGAGACGAACTTTTCCCGATGCTCGAGTGCTCGTCTCGAATAACGAACCCCATTGAAGTCAATGGGAGACTCGAGCATTTTTCAAGGGGACCAAGGCTCTGCACAGGGAAGCTTGGCCAAACACCTGGGAACCTCAGAAAAGGATGGAAACACCACGGAAATGGACAGGAAACAGCAGGGGCAGCATGCATGGATGCCTCTGAGGCTGCCTAATCGCACCATTATGCCAAAATTATGGGCAACAGCATGGCCATGACAGAGTGACAGAATGAAGCTAGATAGCATCTAAAACATCCAATAATTGACCCTGACACTATAGGGGACGGCATGCAGAGGCAGCGGCAGCAGCGGCAGGCTAGAGAGTGGCATGGCGACATACCCTAAATGGACTCAGGCTTCAAACCAATGGGTGGCAGAGAGGAACCAAAGGAGGTGAGCAAGAAGCGCTCAAATAATATCGCTACATGATAAAAGTTTGCCAGTATATTTTGTGGATTACACAGCAGGGTGGCGACAAAGTTAACATGGAAGCCATGAAAACAACCCCAAATTCTGCCTGACACAGCTCGTTTGATAAGGGGACCATGTATGCTTACAGTTCATGCCAGTCGCTGCACTTGCTGCCAGTCTCCTTTCGAATAGTTTAAAATAATAATAACCCTCATCCATAAAGCTCTGTATAATGCTGCACCCCCCTACCTCTCCTCTCTTATCTCAGTCTATCGCCCAACCCGTGCTCTTAGATCCGCCAGTGATCTTAGATTAACCTCTACCCTAGTGCGGACCTCCCACTCGCGTCTCCAAGACTTCTCTAGAGCTGCACCAATTCTATGGAATGCTCTGCCCCGGACTATCAGACTAATACCTAACCTCCAAAGTTTCAAACGTGCTCTTAAAACCCATTTCTTTAGGCAAGCCTATAACACTCATTAACTGCATGAAGTTTTAACTCTTCTACTAACCCGTCCTGTGTCGTCCTCCCATCTGTTATCCAGCAACCAACAGGCACCAGACTTCTCTGCAGTCCCATTCACCCTGGACCTGGTATATAAGATGACGGCTGAGTGTTTCAAGCGACAGCAATTCCATTTATTATATTTTTTTCTATTCCCTAAGAAGAATGGCTTGACCATTAAATATTCTTTTACCTCGTGTTACCCCATCATCTTCATAAACCGTAAGCTCTGGCGAGCAGGGACCTCACTCCTGTTGTTCCATACAAATGTTGTGCTCTGTTACATTACATTTGTATTTGTTTCCTATGATTTGTAAAGCGCTGCAGAATATGATGACGCTATATAAATAAAGATTATTATTATTATGGAGGCAGTGAACTAGTAGTAGATTAAAGGTGCTGCAACTATGTTAGTTGGATCTTGTGATGGAGCTGGCGCTCTGCAGCCAGGCGAGCTTTCGCCAATCCAAGCCCCTGTTTCTAGGCTACTCCCCAAACAGCACTTCTAAGAACCTTTTGTATAAGATCAAGTGTAGTAGCGTTCTTATAAGTTTAGGATATGCCGGGTGAGGGGAATGTAAACAGATGCGCAAGAAGCGCTGAAATAATATCCCTAAATGGTAAAAGTTTGCCAGTATATTTTGTGGATTACACAGCAGGGTGGCGACAAAGTTAACAACTTTGATGTGGAATGCCCTGTAATAGCTCTTGGGCGGTGTGCCTTTTATCGCCTAGGCTCAGCAGTTTCAGCACCGCCTGCTGTCGCTTAGCGACGGCACTGCTGCTGTGCCTAGAGCTACCGACTGATGGCGCCATGCCCACGGATGGTAATTCGGAGGAGGAGGAGGTGGAGGAGGGGTGGGAGGAGGTATAGTAGGCCTTTGAGACCTGGACCGAGGTAGGCCCCGCAATTCTCTGCGTCGCCAGTATATGAGCAGCCCCAGGGTCAGACTCGGTCCCAGCCTGCACCAAGTTAAGTGTAGTAGCGTTCTTATAAGTTTGGGATATGGCGGGTGAGGGGAATGTAAACAGATGCGCAAGAAGCGCATGATGCGCATGGAGCTGGCGCTCCGCTGCCAGGCGAGCTTTCGCCAATCCAAGCCCCTGTCTCTAGGCTACTCCCCAAACAGCACTTCTAAGAACCTTTTGTATAAGATCAAGTGTAGTAGCGTTCTTATAAGTTTAGGATATGCCGGGTGAGGGGAATGTAAACAGATGCGCAAGAAGCGCTGAAATAATATCCCTAAATGGTAAAAGTTTGCCAGTATATTTTGTGGATAACACAGCAGGGTGGCGACAAAGTTAACAACTTTGATGTGGAATCCATGAAAACAACCCAAATTTCTGCCTGACACACCTCGTTTGATAAAGGGACGATGTATGGAGGCAGCTATATGGACGACTTTTGGAGGTAGCAATGGAGACAACGTGTGGAGGCTGCTATGGAGACAATTTAATTTGGATAGTGCCTGTATGTGGCAGTCCCAAACATTTTTCAAACCAGAGGAGCAGGTAGGTGGCCCTCCATAACATGGAAATAGAGTGAGTGGCCCTGTATGGGCAGTCCCAAAATTTCAAACCAGTAGAAGCAGGTAGGTGCCCTCCAGTAAATGGTGAATAGATTAGTGCCTGTATTGGCAGTTCCCAAATTCTTCAAAACCAGAGAGCAGGTAGGTAGGTCCTACCAGTAAAATGGAATGATTGATGTCCTGTATGTGGTCATGTCCCAAAGATTGTTAAACCAGAGGAGCAGTAGGTGTGCCCTGCATAAAATGGATAGATTGTTGCCTGTATGTGGCAGTCCCAAAAATGTTTCAAACCAGAGGAGCAGTAGGTGGCCCGCCAGTAAATGGAATCGATTGAGTGCCTGTATGTGGCAGTCACCCAAAATGTTCACAACCAGAGGAGCGTGGTAGGTGGCCCTGCAGTAAAATGGATATCGTTGAGTGCCTGTATGTGGCCAGTCCCAAAAATTTTCAACCAAGAGCGTAAGGAGGTGGCCCTCCAGTAAAATGGGAATAGAGTAGGGCCTGTATGTGGCAGTCCAAAAATTGTTCAAACCAGAGGAGCAGGTAGGGCCGCAGTAATGGAATAGTGAGTGCCTGTTAGTGCACCCTTCACAAACAGATGTCTGATATTGCAGGTCCAAAAGTGTTCACCGCGAAGAGGTCACGCTAGGTGGCCCTCCCCCTAAAGCATGGAATATATTTAGTGCCTCTGCGCTTTATGTGGGCAGTCCCAAACATTTTGTTAAGACAGAGAACTCGCTTAGGTGGTGCCCGCCAGAAAAATGGCATAATGTGAGTGCCTGTATGTGGCAGCAAATGGTTTCCTACAGCCGTGGCTCCGAAAAATTTGCTAAGTATCTGCGCCTAATAGCCAGTCAGGTCCCTGCAAATACTGCGTTGACTTTTCCTCGCTGTTCATGAGGCAGGGCGCGGAAGTCGCTACACTACTCACTTATTGTTTAGGATCTGGCCGGCAAGGAGTGACTCATATCGTTGCACTCCTCTTCCGCTGGGCGCAGATTCAGCGAACCCCACCTCTCTAAATCCTTGCTTTATCTCGTCGTTAATAATCGTGCTATCTCACCTGAACAGCGCTTCATCCGTCTAGGCGTTACCTTTACCTCGTAATCGCTCACACTCATCTTGAAAGCTATCCCAGCCGGACTAACATGTAGCGCAGCGTGCAAGAACTCCAAGGTCAGGCTTCGGTCCAGCCACTGAGAACCGGAGTAGGTTCATGTACATGTCAGTGAGTCATTTACGTTCTTGTTGAGATGGCATCTCTGACAGTACCCTCACCTTTCTCATGTAAAACAGTCACCTGACTCTGCGCCGACAGCTGTCGTACGGTATTACCAGTGCCTGACCCCAAGAGTGCGGCAGGCGTCTCGGTCATGGTGTGACATCCAGCTTTTAACGCTGACTGTGTGTCATTAGGAATGATTCAGGCTACGTATTAACACTGTAATTCACCCTTCTGCCGAGCGGGTGACTGTGACAATGCTTGCTGAGTACTGCTGCAAGCCTAACGAACCCTCCATTCGACAGCGCTCGCCTACTTCTCGTACTCCGTAACATAACTACCGCACTCGTTCCGCTAGCCGCTGTCGAAGGGAAATACTGGTTTCAGCTTGTGCACCGCCTCTGTATTCAGTTCTCACACCCTCCCTGTTCCTCTGCGGATGAGATGGAATTTTGCTGTACAACTTGGTCCAGGAAGTGAACACCCCGCTATCGGTGGCTGGAATCAATTTTTGAACGCTAGGGTCCCGGGATAGGCAGCCTACATGAAATCTGGCCATCATGCCGCCAGATACCAACGCGTAAGATTCACTCCCACTCACTGGCCGACTGTCCATTTTCCTCCTCCTCCAACTCCTCCAACCCTCTTCTTCTCTGCCAATACACGCTGAACGCAGTGAAGGACTAACAATCCCCTCTTGTTTCTCCGCCACATTTCTCCTACTCCTCTCCCTCCCCCTCCTCCAGCCTCCACCCCATCTGCGCGAGAAACGACCTCGGGTGCTTTGGCTATCACAAGGGAATATTCGTTTCTCCCTCTCTTTTGGACGACCAAAGCTTTCCGACTTCATCATGCTGACCAAGAGGTGTTTTCACAAGGCCAACAGCGGGATGGGAGCGCGATGATGGCGGCAGCCACTACATTTCTTGTTGACCCTCAGTTAACGTCAGCAACCTGACAGATTATCAGTACATCCACGTCCACAATCCTCAATGGTAGACTTGAGTGAACGACTGACTTACCTACCATTCTGGTGGAAGTTGACATCTGGCATCCTAACAATCGCTCTGCTCGGCTGTAAACTCGGATAACATGGTCATTGTTGAATTCCCCTCGTGGGCACAGTCGCACAACAGTCGGTGAGCGGTGCAGTTGAGGCGCGGCCGGGCTGGTGCCCTGAGAGTGGCAATCATCTGGGCTGGACTTCCGAATGCCGCCACAGTGCGTGCCCACCTTCGTGACAAATCAGACGATTGGGGGTATGTTCTTGAGAACGCTGCACTATGATACACATGGGCCAGTGCATGGCACATGTGTCATCTGCCGAGTTGCAGAGCCCGCCCACCAGGTTTACGGCCTTGTCACACACCCACCATTCCCGGCTTGATGTTTCAGTCGTGTCCAGCCACCAATCATCTGCGCCGTGATGCCCTGTAATGCTCTTGGCGGTGTCTTTTTGGTCGCCTAGGCTCACAGTTGTGACACGCGTCCTGCTGTCTTTTAGCGACGGCACTGCTGCCTGTGCCTATAGCTAACCGACGATGCGCCGTGCCCACTCGGATGGTAGTTCGATGAGTCGAGGGGGAGGATGGTTGGAGGAGGAGAGCATCAGTAGACCTGAAACCCTGGCCTGAGGTATGCCCCGCATCCTCGGCTCGTCGTATGAGGACAGCCCCAGGTCACGACTGGTCCAGCCTTCCACCAAGGTTAACCCAATGTGCCGTCACGATATATAGTTCCCTGCCGCATCATCACTTCGCCACGGTCCCGTGGGCAGGTAACCTTGTCAAAACGGCGTTGGGCAGGCACCATGAATGTTGTCTGACACGTGCTGGTCGGCTGGCGACGGCACCCATTCGGGAAAGTAGTGTGGCGCTGTGGACCGAAGACCAGGGGCGGGCGTCGCCTTGCCATGAGGTGTGCGAAGGCCGCGGTCTCTACTGCCTATAGGAGCACAGCATCACTCCAGCAAGCAATCTGAAGATGTGCACATTAAGGGCTTGGCGGCGGGTGGGTTGCACTATATTTGCGTTTCCGCTCCAAGCGTCTGCGGGTATGGAGGCCTGACCGCGGTTGATCAGTGGGATCGTGGAGGCGACGAGGGGGTTTTGTGACCATGGTCCTGGTGCAGGCTGACTAAGCACTGACACATTGGGAAGGAGCAGTGGTGTGCACGGCCGTGGTGGACGGCTGTGTGCCACTGATTGGGGTGCTTAGCATTCATATGCCTTCGCATCTGGTGGTAGTTAAGCTAGTAGTGGTGGACCCCCGGCCTGAGCCTGGTTTTGGCAAATGTGCCACCCAGTCCTCGGTCACATTGCCGTGTTTGCCCTTAAAGGAACCCCACACTTCTGAAGACTAGCCCTCAGCCCAAGAGCGCATCACCACGGGATCTTCAACTAGTTGACAGTGGCGCTGATGCACCACTCTGGCCCTGCCTCGCCGTCTGGCCCACACTCCAGCTTCAACCGTGTTCAGGGTCGAGGACGCCTCCTCCGTCTCAGTACAGCACTGTTTTCACCCGGTCCTCGTTCACCCAGCTTGCTGTCACCCCTCATCATCCTCCGATCCCTCGTCAGTTCTTGCTCCCTGCCCCGGTACTTCTGCCTGACTAACAACTTCCCACTGTCTGACACGTGTCCCTCATCGTCGTCGACACGCTCTACACACTCCCTCCACTACAGTCAAAGAGTCACATCACCCACAGACTGTGACTGGTGAAACCTGGCATCGGAAAATTGCTCAGCACAACCGGACAAGTGGTTTGGACTGTGGGAAGGGTCCACAACATTCCTCAAGATGCCGGTCAAATGGCAATATTTCCTGGGAGGGGGAGACTGGGGGGGAGAGGCTGAGGTGCAGGAGCTGGAGGATGGGGATTTCGGTGACATGGGTGGACTTGCGTAAGACTGACTGGTGGTTGGACACATTCTCTCAAGCAGTGTCCAAGCATCCACCGACATCACCCCTGTTCGCTAATCTGTTCTGGCCTCAACATGCTCTACTACCACTAGATCCCGGTACTTCAGACATTAACTATGGAGTGAGCTCTTGCGGCGTTTCCCCTGCTTCCCCTCATCCAGTGGTGTGCTCACCCCGCCGTCAGACCACGGCCTCTACCCGCAGTATTGACGCCCACCGTCCCCGCCCTCGTCCTCTACCCCTTAGCCCCTCGGGTTAAACTTTTTAAATGATAGTTCTAAGCTTTTGTTTTTTTTTTCTTCTTTTTTGTGTTTTTGTTTGTTTTTTGTGGTTTTTTTTATGTTTCTTATTTGTGTGTTCTTTTGTTATTTTTGGGTTGTGGTTTACAAAAAACCACAACAATCCTCTCCTAGTGGTCTTGGCGCTATTTCTACCAAGTATCAAGGATCACACTACTATGCCGATGAGAGATGACCCTGGGTTAGTGCCTAAATAGAAATCCAACCCCTACTGAATGGTGCCACTTCGGCCTTGCTATGGATATGTGCTCACACAGCGCAAACACAGCGGCGCCAATCCACTACAATGGCTCAGAATGGCAAGACAGCACTGCAGAACCTACAACCACCAGCAACAACTCAGAAATCAAATATATAGAAACTACTGTAGGCTTCAAGAGCTGTTTGTATTCATCCTATGGCTATTTTCTAGCCAGTATCAAAGAGCACACATACAATGCCAGAGGAGATGGACACGGAGTTATGCATAACTAGAAATCCAACCCTACTGGATTATCCCACTTCGGCCTTTGCTAGGGATATGTGCGCCCGAAGCGCAGAACACAGCGTGTCGGCCAGTCTCACTACAATGCTCAGAATTGGCAAGTACAAATGCACTGCGATACTACAAACCACCTCAGATCACCACAATCAAAATAATACGAACGCTAACTTGTGGCTTCAGAGCGTTTGTATCTCTCTCAGGCTATTTTCTAGCCAGTCTCGAAAGGGCACACTACTATGCCAGATGTAGAGACACTGATTAGATTGCCTAATAGGAAATCGCAACCCCCTACCTAATTTCCACTTCGCCTTTGCTATGATATGTTCGCACACTACAGGCAAGAACACAGCGGAATCGCAAGTCTCCTACACAAATTGCTCATAATTGGCCAGTACAAATGCACGTGCAGAAACTCAAAGCCCCACCACCGAATCAACAGACAATCAAATTATAGAACGCTACGTAGGCTTCAGAAGCTTTTGTATTCTCCTATGGCTATTTTCTAGTCCAAGTATCACATGAAGCACACTACTTCCAATGAGATGACACTGCCGGAGTATTGCTAATAGAAATCCACACCCCTACTGAATTTTCGCCACTATTCGGCCTTTGCTATGGAATGTTGCGCCCTAAGCGCAGAACACACGTCGCAAGTCCTCCTCCTACAAATACTGCTCAATTGGCAAGTACATGCCGCCCTGCAGAAACGACAGCCACCAGCAATCACCACATAATCAATATATAGCAACGCTACTGTAGGCTTCAAGAAGCTCTGTTTTGTATTCTCCTATGGCTTTTTCTACCAGTCCAAAAAGTATCAAAGGAAACAACACGACTTATGGCCAGATGAATGACACTGATTTTGCCAATAGAAATCCAACCCCTACTAAATTTCCCACCTTCGGTCGCTTTGCTCATGGATATGTGTCGCACTAAGAGCTAAACACAACGGTAGCAAGTCCCGCCGGCTAATTCCTCACAAACATGGGAATAAGATGCAAATTAAAAATAAAAACAGTAGAACGTTATGTAGCCCTAAGAAGGGCTTTTGGTTTCGTTGAGATCCTCCTGCCTAACCGTAAGCTAAATAGAAACCCCTAACGCTTTCCCTGACCAGCACAGCGGCTCTCTCCCTAGGCGGCATCCAGACCGATTAGTCCTAGCGCGCGGGTCCACGCTAGTCTATCATCCCAGGGTCCACCTTTACTGGCCAGCCAAACACTGCTATCGACGTGTAAAGGGTACCACGTCATGCTGGGTGGAGTGCAAGTCTCCTGGCATTGTGATGGCATCTGTTTCGTCTGGCGCGGCCCCAAAAAAGCAAAACGCGGAGCCTGCCATTTTTCTCGAGCGGGCGAAGTATTCGTTCCGAGTAACGATCAGTTCGAGTTACCCTACTGCTCGACATCGCATCAAGCTCGGCGACCATGTTTCGCTCATCTCGAAAAAACATCACTGCTTACTCCAGAAACCTATGATTGTCTCTCTATTCTTTAACATCATGTCCTCTCTCTTCCTGAAACTTATCTTTCTAAACTGGAACTTCTTAGCTTTCCCCTCGTACTCTACTAACCAACCCAACCTGAGCTCTCATCTCGGTCTGTGGGATCACTATATCAACCGAGCCCAGGCCGCGGTCTGGGGCTGCGCTGGACTCTGACCTCGGCCTTTCACCATATATTCAATCTCTTCGCGCTCGTGGCCGCAAGGCATCTCAAAGATCGCCCAATCCACCCGGTCGGACAGTGGACCAGACTAACTGTACGCCCGACAATGTCTCCCCTCACTAAACTCTCTCCTTTATAATCATTCTTAAAGGAAAACCTACCACTTGACAGTGTAGTTTTTCAGAAGAAAAATAGACCGAGCCCCAGCTCAGGGTGAGCTGGTGCGAGCTTATTTTTGTGTATTGTTTTAAACCGCTGTATTGCGGTCTAAAACACTTTTTAAACTTTATAGCCGGCGCAGGGAGGTACGCGTTCGGCGCTTACCATGCGCGTGGCTCTCCTTCACTTCCTTCACTTCCGCAATACAGCGGTTTAAAACACTGACAAAAATAAGCTCCGGCACCAGCTCACCCTGAGCTGGTGCTCGGTATTTCCATCTGAAACCTGCCACTTCAAGTGGTAGGTTTCCTTTAATGCAACAGCCATATTCGTCTTTCAGACCAAACGCTAAACAGATGCCTCCAGTCTGTGCCAGTAACTGCACTGGCTGCCTTTCTCCTTCCAAATTCAATTTAAGATAATAACCCTCATACACAAAGCTCTGCATAATGCTGCACCTCCCTACCTCTCCTCTCTCATCTCACTCTATCGCCCACTCATGCTCTTCGATCTGCCAGTGATATTAGATTAATTCAAACTTATCATGCACGTCTCCAGGACTTCTACTGAACTGCAATAATTCTCTGGAGTGACCTTTCCTAGACTTAAACCCAACTCCCAAAGTTTCAAATATGTTCTTAAAAGCCATCTTTTAGGAAAACCTATTACAATTGCTAGCTCTCTTTACTAATCTCTTTCCTATGTCCTCCTCCCATCGGTTATTGGGCAAACATCAGATATATACCATCCTCCAGGCTTCTCTGCAGTCACTTTCACCTTACACTTTGTATATAAAATGGAGGCTGATGACTGGTACAAGCAGCAGAATTTTTATTTATTACATTAATTTATTCTGTTCCCTTATAAAGAATGGCTGGACCATTATACAAGCTCTTATACCTTTTGTGTCACCCCCTCATCCTCATAGACTGTAAGCTCTTGTGTCAACCCCTCACCCTCACAGACTGTAAGCTCTTGTTTCACCCCCTCATCCTCATAGACTGTAAGCTCTTGTGTCACCCCCTCATCTGAGGGTGGGTGACACAAGAGCTTACAGTCTATGAGGATGAGGAGGGTGACACAAGAGCTTACGTCTATGGGAGGAGCGAGGGTGGACCACAGAGCTTAAGTCTATAGGATGAGGGGGTGGGTGGTACACAGAGCCTTACAGTCTATGAGGTTGAGGGGTGGACCATAACGAGCTTGCAGTCTGTGAGATGATGGGTTGGTTAGGTTTGTTTGGTGGGGGGACACAAGAGATTTACAGTCTATGACGAATGATGGGGTGTTTGAACAAGAGCTTACCGTCTGTGAGGATGAGGGGTTGACACAAGAACACCGTCTAGGGATGATGGAGGGAACAAGAGCTTACAGTCTATTGAGGATGAGGGTGACCAACGAACTTTTCCGTCATGAGGCCCAGTATATAGCCAGCCCCCTGCCCCAGTATATAGCCAGCAGCGGGGGAAGCCAGAAAGGTGAGTTTTGATATTGTTTTTACTCGAGTATAAGATGAGTTTGGGTTTTCAGCACATTTTTTTTCTGCTGAAAAACTAGGCTTATACTTCAGTATATATATATTTACTCTATGTGGTCCTGAACCTTACATTTTGTTTCCATTCAAACTGAATCTTTTGGCTGAGACAGATTTTCTGCAGTGTAGATGTTTCCAAGGAAATAGCATAGAACAATGTTTTAATTAAAAGTAATTGATTGTTTTCATTTAACGGGATATCCAAAGGAAAGCATGAGACTCCAACAACAGCAAAACTGCAAACATCATTTGTTTTGTTACAGTGACTGATCTGTGGAATTTATTGATTTCACTTTTATGTCAGGATTTTATGAGCCACCAGTGTACCTTAAATTGTTCACATGTTCACAATTTGTTCTAAAGCATAAACCATGTAACTAATTGCTCCTCTCTCCTGCAAACATTTCCATCTTTGCATAACCTCAGGTTGACCTGGTCTTGAACCTGCACTTTAAATTAAATAGGAAGTTTTCTGTAAACTCCCGTTCTGTGTTACATCATCTTTTGTATAAATCACTATCATATTACAAGTTGTGTTTTCATGTGATTTGCTAAATGATAAATGTATTGTAAACATTTCATGCAGAATATACAGTAACACGTTGTGTTATGCAAACACTATCTAATTTTTCAATTTTGCTGTGTACAATGAGGCGAGGTCAGCAGAGTCATCTCAATATTATTATCATTATTTGGCTGCACTTTAATATGAACTGTGTATTGCCAGATGTCTAGACTGAACACATACAAGGGGGGATATTTATCATACACTGGCCCTCGTACGCCAGCAAATGATTGCCCTGCCGCTGCATATTCGAAGGATGCTGCGCTGCGTTTATCTGTCTATGATGATGGTCGAACCACCTCTCCTCTAGGTGTAGAGGATGTCCCCTGTCTATGGTGATGGTAGAACCTCCTCTCCTCTAGGTGTAGAGGATGCCCCCTGTCTATGGTGATGATAGAACCTCCTCTCCTCTAGGTGTAGAGGATGCCCCCTGTCTATGGTGATGGCAGAACCGCCTCGCCTCTAGGTGTACAGGATGCCCACTGTCTATGGTGATGGTAGAACCACCTCTTCTTTAGGTGTAGAGGGTACTTCTTTGTCCCTGCCACAGGCCTAGGTATAAAAAGATCTTTGGTAAAATCTCTGTAGTGCCCATTCAGGTATTTGTACATTGTAATGAGGTATCCCCTTGGCTTGGGAGAGGCTGAGAGACCTTAAAGGGGTATTCTCGTCTCGGCACTCACATTCAGTTTCATTAATCTGCCATATATAAACATTTCTTCAATTGGATGTTATTAAAAAAAATGTTCCTGTGTGAAGATAATTTCTCATAAATGTAGTCATGTTGTCCCTTAGAAACGAGATAGCTTCCTCGGATACGACCACGTCACACTCTGGCAGCATTGGCCAGACTTGCGCTATAGGGTCCTGCCGGACGACCTGGATTCAGCAATCATTACCACAGGACGGCTGTGCGACATGCAGTAACTCCAGGACATTTTATATACAATAACCTTTTGTTTATTTGTGCATTGACTCCAGCAGAGGTGGTCGTATCCGAGGAAGCTATCTCGTTTCTAAGGGACCACATGACTACATTTATGGAAAATTATCTTCACACAGGAACATTTTTTTAAATAACATCTAATTGAAGAAATGTTTATTATTGGCAGATTAATCAAACTGAATGTTAATGCCCAGACGAGAATACCCCTTTAAGCTTCCATGGCAATCAATCACAGGGGTGATGAGGTCACAGGGGGCATCAAAGACCGGTATGTGTAATCATGCCTTAGTATACGTCATTATTAGCAGCATGGCTGTGAAAAATGCATTTATATTCTAGATTTGTGACTGGACTTGTGTAATCTTTTCATGGATCACAGCTGCAGCAGGTTTCAATGACAACAGAGGGGAGGGGCTGGGGGGCTGTTTGAATGCAGCAAACAAAGAACACAGCAGCGGGAGGACACTCCCCTTGTGCTCCAGGTCCAGCTACAATGCCGGAATAAAAATGCATAACCCTTTTAAGGGCATGAAAAGAAAATTAAATAATTTCACTATTTATAAATAAAATCTATATACCGTAAATACTTACAAACTGTCTGAATATTGTTAAAAAACACACAGATGTAAAATAGGCCGTATAGATTATGTATAGCTATGTGCGCATTTGGGTCTATTAATTTTACTTTGGGTAAATTCTCCTACTGTTGAAATGCCTGAATAACTATTAATTCAAATCAATGGCGAAAAAGAACACAATGCGTGACAGACTTTTTTTTTTAATCAGGTATGGGTAAGAACCAGATTATCTGTCTGTAGGTGATAGATTGCAGCAATAATAAATTTGCTTTAAGACACCAGATCAATTTTTAATTAAGACAAGAATTATTGTTGCAGAAAGATAAAATGACCCATGAGAAGATGCCTTAATTTTCCACCAATCAAATTATAGCTTTTCTAAGTAAGATGTAATGAGATCTAAGGAATAACCAGGTTTCACATTCAACCTAATTGCCCGTGTTCCTTGTCATGTACCAGAGCTGCACTAGTAAGGGGACTTCGGATTTACCCAGAAGAAAATGTAATTAGTTTTTCCATAAGGCTGTACACGAAACAAAAGCAATGGCGTTTGTCGTTTCCATCTATCAAGCCTGTCTCAGAGGTATGAGCGCTTTCACCGGCCTCCTAAAGTAGTCTTTTGTGAAACAACTGATTTCTAGCAAATAGTAATGAAAAACTGGATTCTCCTAAATTCAGCCCCAGATAAAACGGAGAAAATACTGGAATTTTGTGACAATGGGGGTCATTTACTATAGGCCCGAATCAAGTTTTTACGGCGGGTTACCCGAATTTTTCCATTTTGCGACGATTTTCCCTGAATTTCCCCAGGTTTTCGGCGCACGTGATGGAAGTGTGGCGCATCAGCGCCGGCGTGCACGCGATGGAAATCGGGGGCGTGGCCAAACGAAAACCCGACGGATTCGGAGTAACCGCCGCATTTTAAAAAAAAACATTTAGCTGGACACGCGCTTACCTGCACTCGGCCTGGCTTGGTGGACTTCAGTGCATTCCGATGAACTTCAGCGCAGCAGCGACACCTGGTGGACGTCGGAGGAACTACCTTTAGTGAATCGCCGGAAGACCCGAATCCTCCACACAGAATGCGCCGCTGGATCGCGAATGGACCGGGTAAGTAAATCTGCCCCAATGTGTTACATGGTACAGAACTGTAGTTTAGTCAATTTATTAGTGCAAATAATGATAAATTTGAAAAAATATAACCATATATACTTGTGTATAAGCCATCGGAAAGGTGAGTATTGATTTATTTTTTCTATACACTCGAGCATAAGCCAAGTTTTGTGTTTTCAGCTATAAAACTTAACTTATACTCAAGTCTATACAGTAATTTTTTAGCCCTGTGTTGCTTTAAATTCCAAAAAAAGAAGAGGTTATTTACTGTAAGTATTGGGAGAGCAAATAAAACATACATAAATTAGACATCCCTTCAGTATAAGCAAAAATCAGTTAATAATTCTGGAAGAAATAATGAGGGCCAGGGGAGTTATGACAATTAAAAAAGTATACTTACCCTGCTCCTGGTTTGACACAGGTTCCAAGGATCAGAGCAATGCAGGAACCAGGATCCAGAGCAGGGTAGGTAAACTTAAAGAGGCTTTTCCAGAATTCCTAGGAAACCTTTTTAAGGAAATTTACCATCAAAATCCATCATGATAAACCCAGGGCACTTACTCATAGACCCAAGCACTATGACTGTGGTAATCTTCTTTTATTTGTTATCCATGACCTCTTTTCTTCTAAAATCAATGTTTAAAATTAAGCTAGTGAGGCAGTAGAGCTCTGGGGGCATTACCAGAGCCGCTCCATGCTGTACCTTCACAGGCTGTTACACTGTGCAGGAGAGATTCCCTTCTCCCACTCTGTGAGATTACAGCCGGAAGTGCTGCAGGAGAAGGGGGACTGTGTAAATAGTGTAGTGGCATGTGCAGCCGAAGTACGCAGGGGCTCTGGTAACATCTCCAAAGGCCTTCTGGCTTATTACAATAATAATAATAATAATAATTCTTTATTTATATAGCGCCTACAGATTACGCAGCACCACACATTGCAGGTCAAATTGGTCCCTGTTCCCATGGGGCTCACAATCTCAACAACCTACCAGTATGTTTTAGAATGTGGGAGGAAACCGGAGGACCCGGAGGAAACCCATGCCAATAATTTTAGCTGGTGTCGCTGCTGCGCTGAAGTTCCCCGAGGTCCGCCAGAATGCACCATCCTATACCTGGTGAAGGTAAGCGCGAGTCCCGCGGCACTTTTTTTTTTTTTAAATGCGGCAGTTTTTCCGAATCCGTTGGGTTATCGTTCGGCCACACCCCTGATTTCCGTTACATGCTTGCCGGTGCCTATGCTCCACAATCCGATCGCATGCACCAAAAACCCGGGACAATTCAGGGAAAATCGTCGCAAATCAGAAATATTCGGGTAACACGTCGGGAAAACGCGAATCGGGCCCTTAGTAAATGACCCCCACTGTATAGTATATACACATAATATACCTATAGTATGTATATGTATACTTATCCATACAGTACAAACCAATCATATACATACATACATACTGGGGCAGATTTACTTACCCGGTCCATTCGTGATCCAGCGGCGCGTTCTCTGCGCTGGATTTGGGTCCGGCCGGGATTTAATAAGGTAGTTCCTCCGCCGTCCACCAGGTGGCACTGCTGCGCTGAAAAGCATCTGAACGCACTGGAGTTCACCGGCTCAGGCTGAGTGCAGGTAAGCGCGCCCCGAGCGACACATTTTCCGTTCTTAAATGCGGCGTTTTTTCCGAATACGTCGGGTTTTCGTTCGGCCACGCCCCCAATTTCCGTCGCGCGCATGCCGGCACTGATGCGCCACAATCCGATTGCGTGCGCCAAAATCCCGGGGCAATTCAGGGGAAATCGGCGCAAATCGGAAATATTAGGGTAACACGTCGGGAAAACGCGAATCGGGCCCTTAGTAAATTACCCCCACTGTGTTTACAAACAGTACATACAGCATTTAAACACATACATTTAGTATATAAAGCATATACACACATGTATAGCATGTACACACACATACAGCAAATGCATACATTCACATACATACAGTACATGCAGCAGCTGTGTGGGTCAGCAGGCCGGTGTTCGGGCGAACCATCAGGCGGGTGTTTCAGTGTTCGTGCGGGCTGTAAGTTCGGCAGGCGGGCGGTTGGCAAGTGCGGTGGGCGGACGGCTGGGCGGCAAGTGCGATGGGAGGGTAGTCGGGCCGCAAGTGCGGTGGGTGGGCCTAACGGGAGGCAAGTGCGATGGGAGGGTAGTCGAGCCGCAATTGCGGTGGGCGGGCCTAACGGGAGGCAAGTGCGGTGGGCGGACGGGTACAGACGGACGGACGGGTGGGCGGCAAGTAAGGTGGGCGGGCAGACGGGCGGTAAGTTGGCTGGCAAGTGTGCGCAGGCAGTTTGGTGGGCGGCTCGTTGTGTGGACGGCTGGGAGGGAAGTTCAGTGTTGCCGGCATATGGGAGGCTCATCTGTTTGGGAGGCAGTAGGCCCCGGGCCCCCTAACCTCACGGGCCCCGTAGCAACCGCTACGGCTGCTACGGCGGTAGTTACGCCACTGATTCATACATTAATCATTCTAAAATCATCTTTTCTTTATTATGTAAATGAGGCTGGTCACATGGAGAGAGAAAATGATGTCACCCCTGTAACACCTCCTCTCTCCTCCCCCTGCTCATGTCTGTGCCTGACATAATTGGACACACTTACTTACCCGGTTCTGTCACGATCCCGCGGTGCGTTATCCAACGAGGATTCGGGTTCTGCCGGGATTCCCTATGGTCGTGCGCCTGATATCCAGTAGATGTCGCTACTGCGCCGAGGTCCACCGGAGTTCACCTGCTTCCTTCCGGTGCATGTGAGTGCTTGATCTTGCGACACATTTCGTTTTTTAAATTCTGGGGTTTTTCCGAATCAGTCGGGTTGTCCGATGTCACGCCCCCCGATTTCTGTAGTGTGCAAGCCGGCGGCGATGCACCACAATCTGATCGTGTGCGCCAAAAACCCGGGGTAATTCGCCGCAAAATGCAAATATTCGGGAAAACCCGATGGAATCGTGGACCATGGACCCTTAGTAAATGTGCCCCAATGTTATATTATACACATGTTTGAGACACAGACATCAGCTACACAAGTGCCTGAGTGTTCTCCTATACACATGGCTGCATCCTGTAGCAGTTGTATCTTTCATAAACACAGGCTGCAGGGGGAATGACAATCAGAAACAGGAAGTACATAGAGGAGCCAGCACCAGGAGTGTCACACCATTATACAGGCTGTCTGTCAGTCAAGCACTGGGTGGGTGTGGCTGTGCCTGACACTCATGAATAAGCTGGACAACTGAATATGATAATGACTCATTGCATCTCAGGTCATTGTCCAATAGATTTATCGAGTACAAAAAAAAGTTTTATGAAAAGTTAAGATTAAAAAACTAAGATAATTAAAACTGCAATGAGCATTGCAGAAAAATATAAGTTCATCTAAACAGTGTCATATTTTCATTAATAACTATGTCCAATTAGAACATCCATTAAAAGTAAGTAAAGCTAATTTAACAGGAAATTTCCAACTGTGTTACATTACTTTCCTGGTAATTTAATTCTTCTGATCTTAATGGATGCCTTCAAAAGGCCATGTTATTAACAAAATATGAGGCAATAAAACCCGGAGCCACGCTTAGAGAAACTCAGGATTTCAAAGTTATTTCATTTGCATCCCAAAGCTAAGGTTCTTGGAAAATTAAAGAATAAATGTAATTTCATGAAGTAAGAAAAAAACATGATTTTGGGTGTAAATACAATATTTTGTACACTAGAATCCTCAACATTATCATCATTTACTTTGATTTTATTTTTCTTTTCATGACTATTTAAGTGAAAGTCATTTGAACATTACATTAAAATTTTCATTGTAATCGAACTTTATAGAATAACTGTAAAGGTCTTTTTTTTCCACAGATCAATAGCTCTTGGGATGAAAAACAACTTTGCCTTTTATCTTTGTTACCTAAATCCAGCAGTTTATTTGCAATCCCCCTCAGATTATCTCATTACTGCAGTAGCTGATTCCTCTGCCTGTGATGATAAGCCCTGGAGTCCATAGTATAAACAAACTTTACAAACTGGACGGTTGCATGGGAGGGGAGGGGCTGCTGATCCCTGCTCACAGGGGAGGAGGTCATGTGTCAGAACTCTCTCTGTGAATGTAGCAGGGCTACATGTGTTTAACACTGTGAATATAGATGTTTCCTGCACAGAATAGTGAGGTACAAGGTGTCCCCTGTTCCCTATCAATCCCTCCATCCCAGGCTGTGATTCTACAGAGCTTTGTCTTTATCTCTCTGCACCTCATGCTGCTCTCCTCCCCCACCTTGTCATTGGCACTGTTAGCTCTGTGCAGAAAAGCTATTATCTGTTAGTGCTCACACAGCACAGGCTTCATGTACTAGTGATTTCTACCACATATTACATGTCCCCTGCTCCTCCATGAGATGGAAACTGCCAGGCTATTCACCATATACATCCTGTATGTGCACCATGCAGTATTCAGTGGTTTTAATTGTGGAAAACTAAATGGATTTAATGCTAAATTACTTTGAGAGAGAACACAAGGCATCATGGGATCTGTGGGCAAGCTAACTGACCTCAGCTTAAGGGCATAGACAGATAGACATTAGTCTCCACTCACTTCACCTCTAGTGAGAAAGATTTTTGTCAAACACTTTAAGAACAGAAAATTCCATAACTTTAGAAAGAAAAGGGTGAGAAGCACAAAGTAGGCACCGCTCTGTTTGTTTTCAAAAGGGGAATGAAATATAAAAATTTGGTTAAATCATTATAGCTTTACAGTTACGCTTCAAGAAAAGAAAAATCTGCAAATCAACAGTTTCTGTCAGGTTCGCTAGGGAGATTGCTGGGACTTCTGGTTCTTCTGGTGGTACCAGCAGCGTTCTCCGAACCCCGGCGCCTATCCGCGCAAACTCCACCTCTCGTCCTGGGCAGCGGCTGCTAAGATCTCGCGCTGTCTAGGAGTGGCTGGGACTTTGAACCTCTGCTTGGTGCCTGGTTGTTCTGCACCATGGGGGGTTAATTCCCAGATGCTGTCCAGCACCTATCAGGTTCTGGAGGTGGAGTTCTTGCTGCATAAATTGCAGCTTCACTAGTCACCTGTGCCAGTGTTTGAAAATCCCTTTCTCCACTCGCTGCTCTAGGTTGTATTGCTCAGTATCTTTATCTGTATTGTTGTTACCTCGGCTAGTTTTTGACTTTGACTCTTTGCTTACTGATTTTGCTATTGACGTACCCTCTCGTTGTGATTCCGGCTTGTTTACCATTCTTTTGTGTTTTATGTTGTCAGTCTGTTTGTGTTTTCCTTCCCACACTTATTCCAGCGTATCTCGAAGTCTTCAAGTAGTCGCCCCATGGTTTAGCGTGGGGGGGCTATAGGAAGGGACAGAGGTTGGGGCAAGCTCAGGGCTCACTATCCCCTGTCTTTTGTGTACCAATCTTAACAGTTTCTACTTCTATATAGTGTTTAATACTAAAAGGGGATGTCCATAGTTTACAAAAATCTTAAATATTATAAATATATCCTGTTAAATCCAATTCAAATTACTTAAATGGGATGAATCACCAAATCTGCGTTTTTTACACTCTCAGAAATAAAAGTAATTGACTCATAGAGGAATACAAAGGAGTTTTCTAGGTATCCTGTAATGGGAGGGAGGAGCTATATTGTGACATCATCTATTGTCAGTAGTGATGTAATGATGGGTC
>CM033643.1:203877303-203917050 GCA_019512145.1 Engystomops pustulosus
CGCATCGCGCCGGCAGGCGCGACCAGAAATGGGGGGGGGCGTGGCCGAGCGACAACCCGACGGATTCGGAAAAACCGCCCTATTTAAAAAAATATGTGTTGCGAAAATTTCACTCACCTTCATCCAGGATAGGCGCGTGTATTCGAGGCATTCCGGACTCAGCGCAGCACAGCGCCACCTGGTGGACGGCGAGGAACTACCATCATAAATCCCGGCCGACCGAATCCAGCGCACGAGAAACGCGCCGCTGGATCCGCGACATGGACGGGTAAGTAAATCTGCCCCCTGTGTTGTTTAGATGGACAATGCACTTTCAGTGAACTCTACTGACCTTGTAAGAAAATGTGCGACTGTGTCCATTTGTTGTATCAATTTCTTTTGCTTCAGATGTTTTCTTATACCATGCCTGATGGGTATACAACTGAGTAGTCGCAAAATGTAATTGTTATCCCCTATTTAGTTACCCAATAAATATCATCAACTGAGGACTCTCATCTTTCACATTTTTAACCACAAACTAACACGGGACAAAGATTATTTTAGCTCTATTACCCCTTAAGGACGCAGGGTTTTTTGTTCATTTTTGGCTCAGTTTTTACGACTTTCAATGTGCGCTCCAAAAGATATGTCTACTTTATTCTTTGGTTCGGTACAATCACGGTGATATCAAGTTTATACAGGTCTTATTGTGTTTTAATACATTTTCAAAAATTAAACGAACGTGTCCGAAAAAAATATCTTCTGACTTTAATAACATTTCCATACTTTGGTGCACTGTGCGACCTTTTGATCACTTTTTATTAAGTTTTTTTTATATGGCTTAAAATGGTGTAAAAGTAGTGTTTTAGACATTTGGAGCCAGGAATAACCATTTTTATATTTTGATAGATCGGGCATTTTGAAACGTAGCGATACCTAACATGTTTGTGATTTTTACTGTTCATTCCAAATTATATCAGTTCTAGGGAAAGAGGGTGATTTGAATTTTTTTAAAATATATTTTTAGACCCTTTAGGGTAATTTAACCCTAGATGGTCTGATTGTTCCTACAATATCCTGTAATACTACTGTATTGCAGTGTATGGCATTTTTACTTAGCATTCATTACAATGAGCAACTGGCTCATTGTAACAAATCAGCAGAAGCCATGCAGCCTCGGATCAGGCGAAGACTTGAGGCTGCCATGGCAACTGATCATTGCTCCCCGATGAGGTCTCGGGGAGCGAAAATCATAACAAGGAGGGTGGCGCCCACGAGACGATGTCTTTAACATGCTGCCATGTGGAGCATTGTCATTGGAAGAGGTACTGTAATACTCATGAATGGTGCCAGCACCAATTGTGGGTATTAGTGTTGGGCGTTTGCTGGAATATGCAACAAACACTACCTCTGTATGAATAGGGTCCACCACATGAGTTAAAATAAAGTTTATGCATATATAATAGTATCATAGTTGAAAAAAGACACATGTCCATCAAGTTCAACCAAGGAAGGAAAGGGATTGGATGAGGAAGGGAATTAGGGGAAACCATCAATGTTATTTAGGTGTAAAAATGCATCTAGACCCTTCTTGAAGCTCCCTGCTGTATATATAGTTTACACTTTAACAGTAAACAATAATAATTGATCGTAAACTTAAAAATAACATTATAACTTCACAGTGCAGGGAGCTATAGGTTGTATTTGCCCAATATTCATTTTACAGATTTTTTTTTTCACCAAATGTAATGAACCTATTTGAAATTTATGACCAAATAACATATATTTACAATCAACTAGTGAGGGAAAGTAAAGATTATGCAGAAGTCAAGCTCCAGGAACATTCATGGTCTTTTTTAAAAGTGATATCATGCACAATAAATCTGATATGGGACATTACTGCCGTAAAAATAAGCATAAAACTGTAACTGGTGCATTTAGAAATCCAAGATTTAAGTAAAAACATAAGAGCAAAGAGTTAGCGTCCAGATTTCACTGTAAATAAGAGACATGACATGAGTTGAGTCATTGCCTTTTTTATCAATCATCTATGAAAAAGTGTCATATATCAAGGAGGGCTGGTAATTTATTCATAAATTTAATGACATTAAATAGTCACAACCATTTACTATGTGCAAGGTAAAGAATTATTGAAAAAAATCAATTGCACATAATAATGTAGAATTTCCACCCTCAATATTTATGGTCTATCAACATGATGGCGCTGTGCTCGGTTCTTGCTTGGTGCTGGATTCTATGTTGTCAGCTGATCGAAGGAGTCGGATTGTGATGTCGTGATTATGGAACGTTGTGCAAAAAATGTTGACATGTAACGTAGAGGGCAGCTGATTAATGGGAGGGGTTTACAATTGAGGGAGTGGGTGTGTATGAGATACTTAGATACACAGACCAGATTAACCAAAGTTGAAGTCATCAGTGGGATAGAAGCTGGAAAGGGCTTGTCCATTATGGTGCATGAACTAGACATGGAAAGAGTGACGAGAAGCTTTTGAAAATGTATTCATACTGAATCACCAAAAGTGCATGGTCAATAGTTAGCAGGGTAGTCAGGGCTGGATTAAGGTTGGCGGTGCTCCTGGGTACAAATTCTGATGAAGGCCCCCACTAAATAGAGTCCAGACTCCCTCACTTCTGCCTCACTACAAGTTAGCCCAGTTTCTGGCCTAGCAGGTACAGTGACAGTAGTACAGACTACTAGTCTTAGTCACCACGCCAGTCCTAAGCGCCACTGCTTCCCTGAGAGTTCTCTCTCCTCCTCTCACAGATCGGGCAGAGTGATCTGTGAAAAAATTAAACAGTGATTGGCTAGGCAACCAGTTCAGCCAACCCGTTTTGGGTACTAACTTAGGTGTCATCTCCTGAAAAGCATACTGCATGCAAAATGCAATTGAGCATAGCTGGGCGGGCACTCCCTGATAGAGCCAGTGAGTCACAGCTTGGGGGTAGGTCCATGTGCAGTGTGGTGACATCGCCGCCGTGCATCACTCCCTGAGACAATCAGCTCACAGCCGTGAGCTGACTGTTGGACATTGCTAGTGGGCCCCCATTATAATTAAAGTGGTGGGGGCTCTGGAGCACATGCCCCTGGAGCTCACCCTATCATCTGGCCCTGATTGTAGTAATCCCTCATCATAGAGTTGAAAGCTCATGGCAGTAATTGTTATCATAACTTAGAGAAGGCAACTGAGAAACCCCTCAAACTTGACTTCAAGCTTGTGTTTTTCTTAGCACTAAAATACTGTAGTCTAAGACTAACATCTGCAGTTAGAGGAACAAACTTTGAGAAGGAAGGGGGTTGCTAGAGATAAGCTAACATTGATTGGGTTATCACTTGCACTAGAGATATCTGGTCCCATACACATGAGCTAGCTGTCAAGTGAATATTGGTCAACAGCTATCTCTACCAACTCTCTCTTACATGTGTAAGATTAACTTGGCCAAAAAAGTAAGATCTAATGAATGGAGAACCTTGCTGTTAGACTCGTATGGCAACAATTTACCTCCCAAGAACAATATCTACCAATATTCTTAAAAGGGATGGCTGGACCACTAGCCAAGCTTTTTACCTCTTGCGTCTCCCCCTCATCTTCACAGACTGCAAGCTCTTGCAAGTAGGGCCCTCACTCCTTTTTTTGCATATGTATGTTTTTGCTTTGTAATTATGGTCGGCACAAGCTCTGGGCATACCTGGGCAAGTGCTGGGGCTTAGGGCTGCTGGGGGGGCCCACAGATGGCTGCACCTAATAAATCTATAGTGGGTGAGGGGGGCTTTATATTAAATAGCCATGGGAAGGGCAATTTTCTATGATAAACTAGGGAATATATTAGAAAACAGGAGACTGTTTTAGTTTATGAATTTGCAATGCCACCTCGTGAGTTCACTGCAAAGGGGCCCATTAAGGCTTTGTTGCTCAGGGGCCTACTGAAACCTGGAGCCGGCCCTGTCTGTAATGTAGTATTGTATTTGTAAATACCCCAAATTAACCCTCAAGATAAGGGGAAAGAGGCAAAGTTATGACGCTCAAAGTAGGATAAAAACATACCAATCTTTATTGACATAATTAATTGAAACAAACATAGACAAAAAATAAAGAGGAAAAAGATTGGAATAATGAACAGATGCAGTTGATATGGTGGTAATACAGAGACAGAAAAAAGCAGTCATACCCGGACAAGACTGGGAAATTCACAGTGGTCAATGGAATGCATGGGACTGGTATAGGTGAAGGCAATGTAGTAGCAATCACAGGCTAAGGCATGCTTTGTATTGAGTGATGCAGTGGCGAAACGCCATGGTGACAATTCATGTGAGCGCCTAAACTGCACAAAATAGCCAGTCCTTACCAATGTATAGAAGTAAATGTACAGGGATGACTGCATCCCCAACGCACATTTCGGCCCGTGGGAGGAAACCCATGCAAACATCAAGAGAACATACAAACGCTTTGCAGATGTTTACCAGGATGGGACTCCAACCCAGGACCCCAGCACTGCAAAGCTGTAATGCAAACCACTGAGCCACTGAGCGTATGTATATATCTGCCACTGAAATAGTCAGAACTCATATACACATAAAAAGTCATCCGAACACACCAAAAGATTATGATTGTGTAGACAAATTAATTATAAAAATAACTGGTCCCATTTTTGTATTAGTGTGAACAAAACATACTGTCAGTATTTTGATTTTTTTATAATGGAAGCAGAATTTTACTGTAATTACTGGTTTCTATTTCCCTTTAGATAGAATTAATTCTATAAGGAACACAAACCAGGGTATAATATTAACATTTAAATTGGCTCTGTTGTTACTTCATAATTTTAAATAATTTGTTCTATTGTCCCAAGGTTTTTCTCCATCTTTACCCCCGAGTACCGATAACTGTTAGAAAGCTTCACGTCTTTCCTATATTCAAATGTGAAGACTTTTTAACCGTAATTGAGGTTTTATGAAGGCAAATAAATGCAGCCATGTAAGGGCAGACTCTGGTGGCTACCAGCTTCTTACAAACACTGACTTCATAGAGCAGATTTTACGCAAAGTCTCCCTGGAAATTAATTTTCAATAAACATGCTGTAGAAAGTCTCTCTTTGTCATGTGTTATTCCCATAGAAGAAACATGAATATTCTGTTTCATATGTTTACTGTCATAAGTGCCAACTTCATTTATTTAATATTAATCTCCATCTTATTGTTCTCAATCTCTCCGGTCCCTGTCAATAAAACATTTGTTTCTCAATCTTATCGTACTCATGTATAATAGATCTTTAGTTCAACTTTAGTTTAGACACTTATTCGTAAATTGATTTTGAATTTCACTTTTCTATTAGTTTGTCAAATGTTTACGCTTATGAAAAAATGAAGCAATATACCCGACTAATTAAGGGTAACTGAAATTAATGCCCATTGTCCAGAAATCTATTTTCTCATAGAATTATATTCTTCAAAAATAGATCCTCATTTTAATATTTTTGCAGCTAATATTGCTTTACTCAACTCTCCTTACGTGAGTACAGTGGGGGAAATAAGTATTTGATCCAAGGTTGATTTTGCAAGTTTTCCCACCTACAAAAAATGGAGAGTTTTTTTTTGTAATATTTATTGTAGGTCACTTCAACTGTGGGAGACAGAATCTAAAAAAATATTCCAGAAAATACCATTGTATGTTTTTAAATAAATAATTACCATGTTATTGCATGAGATAAGTATTTGATCCCCTACCAACGAGCCAGCTGTTTTTCTTTAAGAAGCTCATCTTACTATGGACTCATTGGGGCATATTTATCAGGGCCTCTGTGCCACGTCAGTGGCTAGCATTTGCGATTATTTGCCTCAATCCACCACCTTCACGCCAGTGGGCCGTGAAGGGGGGGAAGAACGCATGGCTGGCTGAGCAGAACTTGTTTCCTCTAAGCAGCTTGGTGAGAAGGCACAATTATTAGAAAATGAAAGAAACACAAAATGACCATCAATCTTCCTCTGTCCTTGGACAATGACCATCTGGATGATCCATAGGAGGCATAGAAGAAGGTCATGTGGTCACATGAAACCAAAATAGAACTTTCAGTGTCAACTCCACTTGATGGGCTTGGAGCAAGAAAGACTATAAGACCACCGCCCCAAATATGAAGCATGGGGCTGGTGAAACATCAAACTTTGGGGGTGGTTTGATGCAAAGGACAACTGAACCACATTAACCCCTTTAGGATGTGGCCCTTTTTCATTTTTGCGTTTTAATTTTTCCCTCCCCAACTTTTTTATTTTTCCAAGAGCTGTGTTTGGGCTTGTTTTCTGCGTAACAAATTGCACTTGATATTGCCGATATTTATTATTCCAGGCCGTGTACTGGAAAGCAGGAAGAATATTCTGAATGCAGTGAAAATGATGAAAAAGCAGCTTTCACTCAGCACCCCAAATGACATGTCTACTTTATTCTTTGGTTCCGTACGATCACGAGGATACCAAATTTGTGCAAAAGAAAATTCTTCATTTTGCCATGTTCTGTCACTAATAACTTTTTCATACTTCAGTGCACGGAGCTGTGGGTGGTGTCATTTTTTGCTACTTTTTGATTACTTTTCATAGAATTTTATATATTTTCAAAATGGAAAAAAGTGGCACTTTCGACTTTGGGCGCCATTTTGTGTTACGGGGTGGAAAAACGCTATTATTATATTTTTATAGATAGGACCGCGGCAGTAACAGGCGGGCATCAGCTGTATTATAAAGTCATCACCCGCTGTGTATGGAGACAGCTCAGCTCGTGAGCTCTCTCCATACACCCTTCACAGCACGAGGATGATATAGTTTGTCCTCGGTCGTGAAAGTTTTAAAGGAAGGTTGGATGGGGTCATCTATTTCATGATTTTGGACAAAAACCTAATTCTCTCACTAAAAGCATTGCCAGAACAACTAAGGAGCGGCTCCACATGAAACATTTCATGGCCCTGAAGTTGTCTAGACAGTCTCCAGATCTGAACCCAGACAGAAATCTGGGATTTCAAACTCAATGTCACCCAACAAAAGCCCCAAGACCTGAAGGATCTGGAGAAGAAATGTAAAGAGAACTGGGCCCAAATCTCTGCTGCAGTGTGTGCAAACTCGGTCAAAAAATATTGGAAACGTCTGACCTCTGTAATTTGTTTCTGTATTAAATATTATGTTCTGTTTTTCTAATGTATCAAATACTTATTTCATGCAGTAATATGCAAATTAATCATTGAAAAATCATACAATGTGATTTTTCTTTAGATTCTGTCTTTCACAGTAGAAGTGTCCATACAAAAAAATTACAGACCTCTCAATTATTTGTAGGTGGGAAAATTAGCAAAATCAGCCAAATGCTTATTTGCCCCACTGTAGATGACATTGACATTGACCTTTTGACAGATAAGTGCAAACTAACATAATTGACAATATGCTAAAGAGGTTTTCTAGGAACACTTGTTCTATGTCATCAAGGTTTTCTTAGGCCTTTAGCTTGCCACAATGGGTTATGTGAACCCTGACATGTGCAGCCCAACCTAAAGTACTGGGGAACTGATGACCACTACAGCTCTGCTTGCCCTGATCCCGTAGTTCCTCATTTATGGACATTATGTGACATAAAATATGCATTTCCTAGCAGCTCTCCTATCTCAAGTCTTCAGTTGTCCCAGGGTTGGTGGCTGGAAGCCTAGCTGCCATGACTTATTGCTCCACCTCCTCTCCTGATAAAGTTTCTATGTAATCTAATACCTCAGTGACAATTTTTCCATCTTGCTAGCAAGATTAAATTCAGCAGTGAGTTCAGGGAGAAAAGCAGATTAGAAAGCAGATGAGAAAATTATAAAAGCCACTAACTAAATTTCCTTTTGATATGATATGTAGTAATACAAAGTTTCATGTATTCACTATTGATGTTCTACCCATTGTCACGTTGACTCAGTTCCTAATCTGGACATCTGGCTTCTCACTCTATCAGATTGAGCTGCTGCTTTGACTAGTTCATTCATTTCTTTACTATCTTCATTCTTTTTTTTGTTGCATCCTTAAACAACCGCGACCCATGAATTTATTACTGACTACTTGACTACTGACTACAAGAATCTTGTTGGGAAACACCATGCCTTCATATTTGTTGAAGTAAAGGACACTCAGCAAACCCTACACTTCACAACTTTCAGAATCAAACCAACTGAAGCTCTATTCACTTATCTGGAGGAAAATTAATCATTTGGTCTTTTCTGATCCAATGTAACTAGAGATGAGCGGACCTGAAGTCACCGATTGGGGTTGGGTCCGTCCCACCTGACCCGGACATATTGCCGAATTGGTGGCCGAACAGCCAATCCAGAAAATTGATGCCCCTAGCAACTAGCCATGGCTATGATCAGCCAGTGGTGTCAGGTTCCTGCGGGACGCACTAGAACCCGAACAAAGACTTTTGGTCTGCTAATCTCTAATTGTATCCCAAAATCACATAACATTTTTTTCATCTGATTTCTATAGAATTATAGGGGCACATTTATCAGGGTTTTGTACAAGCCCTGAAATAATTGCAAATGCTAGCTTATTGCTAACACCTATGATTACTTTCCCCTTTCTGCCACCTCCACAACAAGGGGGGCATGGAGGGATGTGAAGGGAAGGAAGGGCGTGGAGGGGCATGAAAGGGGGGTACAGCCAGCAGGTGCTACTGACATCAGCCACTGCTGGTTACTCTCCAGCTTGTGAGCCACTGCTCCAGCTGAAATACAAATGGCTCTGGGCTTTCTTACCATCTGAGATACCCACAGCTAGAATTGCACTATACAATATCGCCCCTTAGGATTGTGTTTTGATGTGAAACGCGTAAGGCACTTGGCACATATACATACATGACAATTCAGGGATAGTACACCTAGGATAAGGTCAAGTGCGGTAACGTCCTTGTCAGGGCAGGAGCAAATTAACAAGTTAGGACAAGAATGAGTCTATGTCGACGAGAGTTTTGCCCCATTATCCCTTTTCCTATGAGTGCTGCCCACAAAATGGCTCCTGGTAAGATCTATCCATTTTGTAAACTTATGTATGTGCTGACATATAACTTTGATGGATTTTGATGTACATGTTGATTCTATTAACCTATGTATGATAGATAGACGAATGTTTTAAATAATCACAGTAAAAGTTCAGTTTTATTGATCTCTTTGGTTTATGATAGAAGAAGCAACCAGCAGGGGGCTGAATGCGCGTAGCGGGGAGTGGCCGGTGTGGGGCATACCTGTCCACGCGCCTGCGGACCTGGGAAAATTATGTGAAAATTCTCCCGTTGCCTTTATTTCTACGCCAGGTAGGATATTTCTGTGCCACAAGTTTTACGTTACATTTCGGATGTCATTTTTTTAAAATAAACTTTAATCATCCGCTTTTACTTTACATTTCAAGAAAGCCGTGCATAACTTTTGATATAAATTGGTAAATTACCTAATACCCTATCCCCACACATTACAATAAATCATAAAGTATAAGTATAAAGTATAAAGGGCAACCCCTTTAAGCATAGCTTTGGTTACCAAACCCTTTCATTATTAATGTTCGCAGAAAAATATTTTAACGAAAGTTTTTTTAAAATATTTATCAAAAGTAGCTACAAAATATCTTCATTTTTTTCTTTAAAATTTGATTTATAAATAATTTCAAATTTAGAAATTAATTTGAAATATTTTTTTTTACAAGTCTACTTTGTAGGTTGAGGACATCTCCACTTTCATGAGATTTTATGGATATTTTTCATCCTAAGACTTTTCTGTCTTGGAGCCTTCTCCAGAGTTCATTTGTTATGGCATCTAGTGCAGCAGACAAGATATCTTTTCCTTCTTAATGGTCTCTATTCTCACTTTGCCCTTTGTCGTGTGCATGTCGGTCCTGTGAGAATGAGGCAGAGCTTTGAGCAAAAGGTTATCCCATCAATCAAAAACACTGCCGCTCCATCCTTAATGTGCTCGGGAAAATGTTAAGTGACCTAACTGCGTGGTGAACTGCTCCTACCGCAGACACTAACATTACATTAATTAGGTAATATTCATTAAACTGCGATATCTATTTGTGATTGTTAATGACATTTCAGCTAAATGTGAAGCCATCATCCAGCTCAGCCAGATGTGTTCAGCGCTGAATCAGAGCGATTACTTTAACAGATTAGATCCATATGCTGCATCTTTTACATGATAATAATAAAACCAATGTATTTACAGCCTATCAATAAAATATTAGGTGTTTGGAGCGTTTTACTACTGTGTAGCCCAGATAATCAATGCTCAGACTCAAGATACTTACTAGCAGGATAATGGCATTTTCTATAAATACGTCCTTGGATACACTTTATGATTAGGAGCAAAAATTTTAATATTAGACTTAGACCTCTTTCCCACAAAAGTATGAACATGGCCAAATGCTACCCCTACCATCCCATTTTCATACAGGTAGCATACGACCACATACACTTCAATGGGCAATACGGCCATCCATTTACACGGCCAGGTTGTCCACCACAACAAGACGTAAAAAAAGTATAGAGCATGTCCTGTTCTCTCCTGTATTTCCATTCCATAGACCCCATAAAAGTCTACGGAAATGTTTAAAATATGTGCTGAATACGGTTGTTCACTATATACATGCTGTATCCAGGGAGACCAAAACCAGTAACCATCCATCATTGAACCAGTAGCTCATATTTTTATTAAATCAATACTAAAAAAGCCATATAAAAATCCAAATCAATCCCGTGTTCATAAAATTACCTAAAAATTTATTGAAAAAAAATAATAATCAGATTTCCTTGCATCCAAAATGAGCAAACTATTAGAGTATAGAAATATTTATCCCCTACAGTAAATGATGAAGGTTTTGAAATGTAACTAAATGTACATATTTTTTTTCACTTTTTAACTTAAATTGGGAGTTTTGCCTATTTACTTGTTTATAGATTGAGAGGTCATGTCCTTTCCCCGGGGTCGTGCATCATATATTTTGCTTATGTAATTTTGATATTGTCACCAAATAACAAGTGAGTGGTTAGTAATCCATGGGGCCGGGTAATCCGTGGCTTGAACAGGTGAAGTCGGAGCAATGTGGACTGTTTGCCTGTGGCTGGTGAGCTGATCATACTTTTTTCTGTCACAAGTAATTAACCTATCTAACTACCAATCTACCAAAGGAGAAATTTTCTAAATGTGAAAATGAGCAGAAGGATCATATTTTGATGAGATGAGTCAATCTTAGAGGCTGCACGGTGGAATTCCACTTCAATTGCCTGTATTTTCAGTTCTACATTACCTAGGACCATCAGGTTTGTGGTTCTATGAGCTACAGAACCCGATATACAGGGAGTAAAAGAAATAGACAGGAACTGGATCTTTACCTGCAGCTCACAGTTCTTACTACTGTATATACTCAGTATAAGCAGAGTTTTTCAGTACAAAATGTGTGCTGAAAAACCCTAACTCAGCTTATACTCAAGTGTATTAAAAAAATGAATACTATACTCACCTTTCCGACAACCCCCATAGGTCCTCTTCTTGCTTCTAATGCTTCTGTGCCCCTTTGGTTCCTCTGGGCCCTCCTCGGGTTCTTCCTCTCCTCTTTGGCTCCTCTTCAGGTCGTTCCACTCCTCTTCAGGTCCCCTTGCGATGCCAGTGGCTCACAGACGATGATGTTGGGAAAGACCTGAGCGCAAAGACCTGAAGAGGAGAAGAACGACCTGAAGAGGAGCCAAAGAAGACCGAAGGACCCAAAGAGGATCCAAAGTATAAAGAAGACCTACGGTGGGTGTCAGAAAGGTGAATACAGTGTAATTTTTTTTTTTTTACTACAGGAAGGCAGGCTATATACTATGGGGCTGGCAGGCTATATACTACAGGGGCTGGCAGGATACATACTAGGGGGCTGGAAGATGAGATTCCTATCTTCAAGTTGAAACCACTTGTGTCTAGATACTATAAAACTAAATTTGGTTTCATTGTTTTATACTAGATTTACGCCTGATGAATGATGTTTTGTGCTTTTTTTTGTTGATGGTTTAAACATTTTCAGATGAAGCTTTTATTTTAGTTTTTTATTAAGCTGCCCCCAACATTGCTAAAGGTGCATGGCTCATGGATGTAAACAAATGTGAAAATGTTCAACTTTCACATGTTTTTAGTAAAATCTTCCCGAAATGTGAGTGGGAGGGGGGACACATAACATGTGATATCCTGTATTACCCCCTTCATCACTGGACAGAGGGAGAAAAAACTATGGCAAACAGTAATTTCCTGTTGGTTGCCCTTTTCCACATACAAAACCATCATGCAGCTAACATCCAATCGAATTGCAAGTTATAATGTTTTACGCTTACTTGAAGTGAAAGAGTTAATTGATGTAAGGGACTCTAAGTAAAAGTGAGGGACCCAGAATGAATTAAGGTTTATGGAACAATTTCATTACTCCAGAAATGATTGCAAATAAATGAATAATGGCCGGGTATGTAGCAATAAATATTCATTAGCGCGATCATTAACATCTTAATTGATAATAATATGATGGTGACATATTAAAGATCACAGCTGGGAATTGTTCTGTTAACACTCTGAGGAACACCGAGGAATAGTGTGAATACTGTTATTATTTCATATCAGGAGCGAGTAGACTGTCTGGAAGTCATGTGTACAGTCAGTCAGAACTGGTATATTATATAATTGTATCTGTGACAATTGGATTTTCTACATTTTGTGCTGTCATGGGTACAGGGATTATCAATAAAGCTTCATTACAGACACCTTACAGCTGATCATTGCACTCTGGGACTATAGTAACATCCAGAGAGCTTCACCAGAGGTCACATCTGTAACTAGGGGTCATCTGTAAGTCAGATGCCCTTAAGTTGGGGACCATGAGCATTTTTTTAACCCCTTATTGATGTGGGACGTATCTGTACATCTCAAGTCAGCTGTCATGGACTGAGCCCTCTATATATAACGTGGGAGTTTGCTGGATATTGCAGCAAACACTCACCGTTAACACGCATGGTCGGAGGCCTTTAAATCCCGGTGGCACGTGGGCACTGCCCATTTTGGATTTGATCACTGCCCCCCTATGAAGTCATCAGGGACCGGTGATTGGTTACTATGACAGCCTCAGGTCATAGAAAGACCCGAGACTGTCTGATTTTAACCCATGTATTACAATGTGCGATTTGCACAGCTGACAACATACCGGTAGTGGTTTATTAGATCAGTTGCTGATAACAGGTTCCCTCTAAAATGTACAGAAAATTCCCAGACAAGACGTCAAGTAACAAAATAATCTAATACATTCAGGTGCAAATATCCTAAGATATACAGTATAAGATTTTTTATCAAAAATAAAAGCTTTCATAGGAGCATTAGGACACATTGCTAACATAATGGGGTGAGTTTGACTATGTGTCTCGGGTGCAGTATAAGACTGTCAGTTTCTACTTTAGACCTAGTTTTGGTTGGTCTAAACTGTGCCCCCTTCATTTTTGGCGTACAGACTATTCCAAGATGGCCACTCCTATTTCCGGTCAAGGTCAGGCCACGCCTCCTTAGTTGGAAAAGTGCCAAAAAAGATCTAAAAGCCTTGAGAAATGAGGTACAAGTAATTTTAGACAGTTTTGGAGAAGAATTATGAAAGTAAAGTCTCTCCTCCTGGGAGGCTGCATCTAATGTCACCCAGCTTTCCTTCAATGAGATTAAGGAACTAAATAAAACTTATTAACCCATAGATACAGGTAAATATGCACAGAATATCAGGTTGGATTATAATTCCAGGAAATTGTATTTCAAAATCTTATGCCAATTTTGATATTTACACAGGGCAATATTATACTTTGTGCCAGGATGATGCAGAAAAGTTTTCTATGATCCAACAAAGGGAACTTCATCATAGTCTACATCGGAAGAAATATGCAAGAGAAGACAATTTAAGTGACACTTCATAGAGAAACCTGCCATATATTCTCTGTACATGTAGTACCGCTCATTGTTCAAGCTGTCAACTTTAAGAGACAGCATTAGTTACAATGAAATAGAAGCCAATTACAATAATCCAGCGCTAACTTCCATTTCCCAGTCTTGTCACTTTATGTTGGCACCTGCTGTCAGTCATAGCAGTCGGAGAAGTAGGTGGGCAACTGCTGTCATTGAGCACATAGTTAACAATACTAGTTCCGATACGGAACAGATTGCAAAATAAGATGGCAGATGCAAAGGGTTTAAAGGAAATCTACCATCGAAACCCACCATGATAAACCAGGGACACTTACTCATAGATCCAGACACCGTGACTATGGTAATCTTCTGATATTTCTCATCCATGGAGTCCTTGATACACTGGTTAAGAGCACATCCTCCCCCCCAGCTGTAATATCACACAGTGGGAACGGGAAGTGCTTCTGCACAGTTAATAGCGTGTGATGTTGCAGCACGATGGGGCTTCGGTAACAACCTCCAAAGCACTTCTGACTCGTGAGCGTAATCAGGGAGGCCGTTGAATAACAAGTATATTAAGACTGAAGAAGAGAAAAAATACAGCAACGTTTCGACACAATGTAGAACAACTCTACTTACACTGGATTTAAAGAAGCATTGTGGCTTTTTCTCTTCTTCTATCTTCTTGTAATTCCCCACAGGGGAAAACTTTTGTCTGCTCTATAATATACTCACTGTTCTGCTTGTCACTCCTGGCTCTGGCTCCTCCCCCCTGATGACGTGTCACTTCCATTTAGACAATCTCCGCCTCCTGCATCTCAGCTCAAGGAGAGGATGTGGGAGGAGAGAAGAGGCAAGAGCCAGTAAAGCAGTGAATATATTATAGAGCAAATATAAGTAGTATTTTTGAATTTTCCTATGTGGACCTCAGGCTGAGGTATCTGGCAGGGAGCCGGGTAAAGTGTCACATAAAGTTTATATCAAACACCATATAACACAGACATTTTTTAAAACATATTTGGCATATACAGTACTTTGCCTATAGTAACCCTTCCTCCTGATTGAAAGAGCATTTCTGTGGAACAGGGAGATACAGAACCCAAGATATAGGCAGCTAAAGACAAAGTCTGAAATGTGAGCTGCAGGTAAAGATTCAATTCCGGCCTTTTTTAACTGTATGTAGTTTCAGACAGAAGTGTATGTCTGGATGTGATCTGAAGGATGAGATTCTTATCTTTAAAGGAAATCTACCATTTGCTTTTATGCATTATGAACCAAACATACCTTCAGCTACAGTGATGCAGAAACATATCTTGTTTAATCTCTAAATTGAGTGGTTTTGCTGAAAAAACAATTATAAAATTATGATAATGTGGTTCTCTCACTCGGCCCTTATCCTCTTACCCTAATTATGCACTGCTCCCGCCTTGTCCTGCCCAGCATAAACCAAGAATACGTCATCACTGTGTTGTCCCTGACAGGGAGAAGTAATCAATCGCTGCACCATCCCCCAGCTGCTGTGTATGAGTCATCCAGCTCAGGTTGATTAGTCCTGTCTGGGCAGTTCAGGAAGCTCCGTGTAATGCTTTTATGAATGGCAGCCTGTATGCAACCCAACTTTCCCAAGGTCCTGAATTTTATAAGAAACAAGATATGTTTCTGCATCAGTGTAGCTACAGCATTATCATGGTATGTTTGCATAAAAACAAATAGTAGATTTCCTTTAATAAAGCACCTAAAGCTTTTATGAGCGTACAAAATAAGGATATCTGAAATTACCCTTCCCCTGCAGCCTCTAATTTTGACTCATCTCAGGCAAATCTGACTCTCAGTAGACAGATCCACTTATTTTCACATTACTTTTTATAGGTAAATGAGTGAGATTTTACATAAAAGAGGGGATTCTAGAAAGGACATTTCATCCCTTATCTGAGGGGGCTGCTAGTTTAATCGAGTATAATCTGGTGATAGGTTCCCTTTAAAAAAAAATTTGTGAACACTAATATAAATGTAATTTGAAAACAGAATCGTCTGTCTTCTCTGGGGGGCGCTTATACGCTTGTAATCCCACACCCGCCTGTATTCCGCGGCGGCGGCGGGTGTCCCGTGCTTGAGAGGCTCACGGCTGACCCCTCATAGTCGGTAGTCTTTGCTGCATAGTTTAGCACATGGGCATCAAAGGCCTACCGGTCAACCACCCGCTATCGTGCTAGCACCGATCGTGGTGTGCTATCACGATCGGGGTGCTGGTTCACAGTTATGTAGCCGGCGCGCCTCAAAAAGTACATCGGGCATACTCACCCTCCGTTGGCCCCGATGTCTGCTGCGGTCGTCTTCAGTCTCCGCGCCGTCTCTTTCTTCTGTGTCTGGCCACCCCGCATGTTTTTCCCCCAGCAGCCGCGTCATCCTAGGCGCCTGCCGGGAAGATCATGGCGGGCGCCACTCAGAATAAAGAAGACGGCGCGGACCACGAGAAGAGGATGCTACGCGCGGAACACGGTTGGGATCTCGCAGCACATCTGGGCCACCCGGAGGGGTGAGTATATCATTTTTTTTTTTTATGCGTGGCGGGCTGTATACGTACGGGGGCTGTTTTTACTGGGGGCGCTGCTTATACTCGCTGGGCAGTGCTGTATATACTACTGGGGGCAGTTGCTGTATACTACTGGTGGCTGTAGCTGCTATACTACTGTGGCTGTCTGGTGTGCTGTATACTACTGGGGCAGTGCTGTATACAACTGGGGAGCTTGTGCTGTATACTACTGGGGCAGTGCTTATACTACTGGCGGCAGGCTTTAGTACTACGGTGGCTGTGCCTGTATACCTACTGTGGGGCAGTGCGTGGTATAACTACTGGGGAGCAGTTCTGATAACGATCACTACTGGGGCAGTGCTGTATACGACTAGGGGGTCTGTGCTGTATACTCTGGGGTGGCATGTGCTGTAATGGATGTCTTGTTGTATGCCTTATGTTCATGAGCGACAGTTTTCCTGCTTATATCCTGCATGTACATAAGAATTTAAATTAAAAAAAGGACCATGTTAAATTCAATCTTTTTTTTAAATGTTTTTACCGGTTTTGTATGCGTTGGAAAAGGGGTAGTTCTTATACTCAAATATATCCTTAAACTCTATATTTAACAGGAAGAGGGAGGTCGTCTTATACGCCTGATATATACTGTACACACCTTTATATAACACACTAACGTTCTACACTCGTATACTCGCACCCTGTATACATACAAGTATATACCTTCATACACACACATTTATATGCACTCAATACACTTATATACTCATACACAGAGTATATACAACTCATACAGTATACACATTATAATACATATAATCCATTGTACAATACACACACACATATATATACTATATTATATATACTATTATACTCCATACATAACACAAATACAGTATACACTGACCATATATACACATACTGCAGTATAAAAACAATCATATACACACATGCTGCATATACATACAGATATACACACATACAGCAACTAACACACCATTCAGTATATACTCATACAAACATACCTTACCACATACAAAAACACACATTATATAATATATATATATATATATATATATATATTAAATGTGCACATTATAGGTTGCTAGCAGTATAAATATATGCATGTAAAATACTCTTTGCTTCAAATGCATCTTATACTAACAGTAATACATGTATACATAGTAATGCATATACTACACATATACATAGGATTTACATATATATATATATATGATATAATCATATATTTATATATACAGACTATGCATAACAGTATATTATACATATATACAGCTACATACTCTGAGACACAGTATATACACATTATATGCACATATACACAGTATATACACAGTATATAACAATTACTACACATACATACATCTATACACAGTATATACATAATAACATATAACACATATACCAGTATATGCAACATAACACTGTATATACACATTACACACATAACACATGTATATGAGATAGCACATATACACTTGTATAATACACTGTAATCATATATAATAGTATATATTATATATATATATAAACAGTAATGTCTAAATACATATAGATACAGAGATACACATATATACATACATAAGATACATCTGTATATACTTACCTTTTAGGAAGTTTGGGGGTGTATGGTGTTTCAGGCAGGTGTTCAGGTGGTGGTCCAGATGCATTCAGACGGGCGGGGGGGGGGCACGGAGGGGGGGGGGATGACGGGCGAGGAGGGCGAGCGCGGGGGAAGGGTGGGCAGATTGTCAACTGTGCCGCCCTGCGGGTGAGAGAGGTGCTGGGGGGGGGCGGTCAAAGGTTTCATTCCATTAATTAACAATGTGTTGTAACTGAACATTACAGGCAGTCCCCCGGGTTCCGTACAAGATAGGTTCTGTAGGTTTGTTCTTAGGTTGAACTGGTATGTAAGTCGGAACTGCATACTTTATCATTGAGCTGTACTCACCAACCAAATTTTATTTGGTCCTCTGTGACAATTGGATCTTAAAAGTGTTGGATTGTATAAGAACCAGATTAACAATAAGTCTTAATTCAGACACCTCTAATCACTGGTATATATCTGTTTATTGTAGCTTAAGACTAAAGTACAGTAAATACCAACATCCAGAGCGTCCGTTTGGAAACTAGGGGTCGTCTGTAAGTCAGGTGTTCTTAAAGGAAACCTACCACTTGAAGTGCAGGTATAAGGGGGAACTACCGAGCACCAGCTCAGGGTGAGCTGGTGCCGAGCTTATTTTTGTAGTGTTTTAAACCAAAAGTATCGCGGTTAAAACACTTTTTAAACTTTATGGCCGAAGCTGCTTCGGCGCAGGGAGGTACGCGCTCGGCGCACCATGAGCGCCGACCGGTGCCCCCGGCTCTCATTCACTTCCTATGTAGCCGCGTGCACGGTGGGCGTGCGGTGCGCCGAGCGCTACCGCCCTGCCCGAAGCACTTCGGCCATACATTTAACAAAAGTGTTTAAACCGCGATACTGCGGTTTTAAAACACTAACAAAAATAAGCTCGCGGCACCAGCTCACCCTGAGCTGGTGCTCGGTAGTTCCCTCTTATACCCACCCTCAATGTGTAGGTTTCCTTAAGTCTGTAATGAAAGTATGTCAGAAAAAATTGAGGCAAAAAATACTGTATATTTTTTATGGGTAGATATCTTACTGCACTAAAGATATTAATGGAGCAAAACCTCCTCTATTTTTAAAGGTAATTTAGAAAAATAAGTTAGCTAGGCCGCTGAAGCGCACATGAATTTCTTGGCCTCCCTCGGCTCATTATATGGAAAGACTCGTTTGATCCCGTCTCCCACCACAAAGCTCTTCCGTACTCTCCTTATTGAATATACCCCATTCAGTTTCTAGCGTTCTATATTTTGTTTTCTACTTTTCTTCCCTTTTATTTCTTCTTTTTTTGCAGCTATTGGAAATGATATCTTTCAACAATCCATTTTCTATCTGCTTTCTTTACTTTTAAGTCTTCGGACTCCAATAGAATTCCAAATCGTCGTCGCAACAGGCAAAGCAGCGGATCGAGCAGAACCTGAAAGAGAGCAACCAACAAACAAACACCAAATGGTCCATAGAGTTTTGAGGGGATTTCTTAGCCCGCCGGAGCAAAGCCTGGCCGAGCTTAGTCAGAAACAGTAGCGGCATGAAAATTAAAACAGAGGTGGAATAAGCACATACAAAAACCACGAGATAGAAAAGAGTTATGCAAATGGCAGTAACTCAGAGGAACCTAGAGCAGAAAGATGCCACTCTATAGGGAACATGAGCCCGGCTCCCCCAATCTAAGACGCAGCCGTAAACCTTTATCAATACAGAAAAGCGACTTTTCTTTCGGGTTTTGTTTTTGCATTACTTGTATAAAACTTTTGAGGATAATTGGGGGAGAAAAGAAATGAAAGGAAAAAGTTTGGTCTTAAAGTCATCAGAAGGATTGATAATATTAAGATTTCTTACAACTTGTAAGTGTTCAGGAGAGCTACGATTCTTATTTAGTGTATGAAAGTTGGCGATCGTGATAAGATCACTTATTGGATATAAAAGCAAACAGGAATCAATAGGAATAAATGATATTTGTATTGCATTTTTTTCGGCCGAACTATTTATCAAAAATCTAACTTTGCATCTATCTATCCTAAAAATGGTCGCCTTCATAAGGAACACTGTTCCAAGCGATCTAGTATCTGTAGAGCACTTGCTCTATAACATGCTCGCCTCAGCTAATACTGTATCCAAACTGATCAGCTCCACCTGCTCTATAACTGCTGCCTGCAGATAATACTGTATGAACCTGATCAGCTCCCCTGCCTATAACAGCTGCCTGCAGATAATACTGTATGCAAACTGATCAGCTCCACTGCTCTATAACATTCGCCTGCAGAATATCTGTATGCAAACTGATCAGCTACTCCTCCTGCTCTATAACATGCGGCCTGCGAAATACTGTAAGCAAACTGATCAGCTGCGCCTGCTCTAACATGCTTCCTTCAAAAACTGTAGCAAATATCAGCTCTACCTGCTCTATAACATGCTACCCACAGATAATACTGTATGCAAACTGATCATCTCCAACCTGCTCTATAACAATGCTGCCTGCAGATAATACTGTATGTATACTGATTCTTTCACACTGCTCTATAACATCTGCCTGCAAATAATGTTGTATGCAAACTAAACAGCTCCACCTGCTCTAAACATGCTGCCTGCCGATAATACTATATGCAAACTGATCAGCTCTGCCTGCTCAATAACATGCGGCCGGCAGATAGAACACTGTATGCAAACTAATCAGCTCCACCTGCTATCACATGCTACCTGCAGATATGATATGTACAATCTCTCTGCTCCCTCTCGCTCTATAACCTGCTCCCTGCAGATTGGACATTATGTACAACTTCCTCAGCCCACCTGTTCTATAATATACTTCCCGCATATAAAAAAAAATATTTGAATCTACTCTGCTCATCTTGCTCCATAACATCTGACTGCTACAGACATTGGGGGGATATAAGAGTTATGTCTTACATTTTCCCGTCTCCACCAGTCAGACTAGTTTAGACAAATCTGAGCTGGTGGAATTTCAGCTTTAGTTTTACACCGGTTTTCCAGCGAAACTTGGCACCATGACAGGGTGAGGTGTTTCACATTCTTACCTGCTCTGTTCCCTCCATATCATGCATGCCCAAAGTGGGCGTGCTGGTTAGAAAACCACCAAAAATATGTGAAATTGGGGCTTTTTTATGAAACTGGTGGACATAGCATTTTAAAAATTTCCCACAAAACATCGCTCATCATCTCTCTCCTCCTGCTCTATTCATGCTACCCCAAATGTTTTTGCTCACCCCTTCAGCTCTATAACATGACTATCAGCATCTAGTACACTGTGTACAATCTGTTCGGCCCCCCTCCTGCTCTTATAACCTGCTCCTGCAGATGGACACTATATATAAACTGCTCAATTCATCCTGCTCTATAACATGCTTCCTGCAGATGGGACACTAGTACAATATGCTCATTCCTCCTGCTCTATAACATCCTGCCTATATAATATGACCCCATGTACAATCTGAGTTTCAGAGGGCAGTATAGTTAGAAGTAATGGAGAGCTTTGCTACACTTTTGAATGTTCAGGGTCACTTGTGGATTATTACTTGTTACTTTGGAGTATACAGCAACTATGGTCTGTATGGATACGTTCAGCTGTACTATAATGAATGGACACATCTTATTTTGCTGCTAATGGTTTTGTCCACTAAATGCCTCAGATCAGAACGAAAAAATATAGTAACGCTAAAACAGCATTTTACATTTACCAAGAACATTTCTGCAGTAAATGAGCGTGGAATAGGCTGTCTGCGCTCCATCAACTATCCGTTTATTTGGCTCACGGATGTGTGAATTGCAATATTTGGTTGGAAAAATGACTAAAGTAGGAGTTTCACAAAATGCTATTTTGCGTCAAAATTCAGTGAATTGTAAGTTATTTTGTTATAAACTTTATTATAGGATTACCTGTTATAGATTCTTTCTGCAACTTTACATTGTTAATCAAAAGGTCATCTATGTCATTTTTATGGTGGTTCACCTCAGCAACCCAAACCTGCCATTTGTTTGACGGGAGTGCAGCGTCATGCAATGCATGGCCTCTACACTGTTACCAGTGGCGTGCCATGTTCTGTAGCTACTATATGTGATACGGCAGCTCTTCCCCCTAAAAAGCCATACTGAGACCAGGGCTATTTGGGTGTGATCTATGGGCTCCCAAAAAACTAGTTGTTAGTACCCTAATGATGTAGCTCACTGCACACCCATGCCCGCTTGCTTGATAGATTGTCTCATGAGTTATCCCATCAGAGGAATGTCCTTTAAAAATTCTCCAGGAACTAAGGAACCAAATCAACAATGCAAAAAGGAGAGTTGGACTGGCTGCTAAAGTTGTTGCTGCAGCTTTTTGTCCTACAGTGGGTGTAAGACTATAGTTCCCCTGCAGACACGACCAAGCCACAATTTAGAAAGAGTAATTAGACTTGGACTAAGTTCAAACCCAAAGGTTACACAATCCCCAGGGCCAATAACCACACTGTCGAGCTTTTTAATAGTCAATAGTGGAAGCTTTCTGAAACCAAATGAATTTTAGGGAAATGGGACCCCCCTTCTCCATAAAAATAAGTGGGGCGGTCAACCTAGAATGGTTATTACTTTGCAACCTGGGCCGACCCCTTTAACATGCAACAAGACTATAACCCAATATAATGATTTTCTACTAATATATTTATTTATCATATTTCTATACTGAATCTACCTTGCATGGCTTTTGCAAATTTGCTTCTGAACACTTTCCTCTCACTTTCCACTTTCTCTGCAGACTTCTCACTCTAATAAATTCCCTGTTGCTTTCTCTTCATTGCTGGTTAAAGATTTCTTGCTAGCTTTCTTGTTTGCGCTTTACTTGCTATACCTCTCTTTACTTTCTTTTTTGATATTTGGCTGCGTTCTTGACTATTCTCGTATACGATCTCGTACTTTATATGCTCAGTTGCATGTATATGTGCTTATATCCGGTTGTGATCCAGATTGTCCAACTTTCCCCTTGTGTTATTTATGTGTCTGTCTTGTTAAGTGTCCACACTTAGGCACGGAGGACTGTCTTCATGTTTGTCCCATACGCCTTGGTTACGCAGGCATTAGGCGGGCTATAGAGGGCTGGAGTTTTAGGGTTACCTCTCTTTGTCTGTTCTGAGTCGCAGTGTCCCATTACAAAAATGTTTTAACTAGGGTAGTCTTTACAACACATGGGGGCTCATTACTAAGGGTCCGCGGACCCATTCTTCGGGTTTCCAGGTTTCTGTTGCGCAGCATTTAACAGGGGTTTTTTGGCGGCAATGGTCAAATTTGCCTCACGACATGCATCGCAAGACATGCCTCAACATACACTGGTGGGGACCTAGCTGGGAAGCCATGAGCAGGATCTCAGGCTCCGTGTTGGTGAACGCGCCGGCTCATCTTCGTCGGACCTCTGGATCGGGGATTGCGACAGGCCGGGTAAGTAAATGTGCCCCTTGATTCACTGCTAACAAGTTAGGGTAGGAAAGCAAGGAGAGTGTGTTGGCTAGGTAGACGCATGCCGCGCGTTAAAACATTTACACTTTTTTTGCTGTAATAAACTACCACCTTGAACACAGTAGTTGAGTGCTGGAACTTTACTTGTTTAGAGTAAATACTTCAGTAGGGCAAATACTATAGCCAGTAAATAAGTTAATATTATGTTATAATGTGGGACTATATTTGACTAGTTGCCCCCTGGAGAAATTATCCTCGTGTGTGATAACTTTATACTATAAAAATGCTGCACACTCTCCAGGTATTTCCTCTCCATTCGGCAAACATAACCGGCCATTCTCCGATACCTTTCTGATGAATGGCAAATGGGTGTAATTGGAAGACCAAAGTCGGGCTTTTCAAAGCAAACACGATTATACTAAAAAGCTTGTATAGAGTTTCCAGCGATAATGAGATTGCAGGGGGGAAGGAAGTCTTCTTTTCCTGCTCCATGGCGACGTGTCAATGAGCCAGAAGCATTTCTCACTGATTATAACCCATCAGAGCATTTTACGTCTTTCCCTATTTTTTAAGTACATTTTGTCAGACAATGAAATGAAAATCAACATCATCTTTTTTATGAGTTGATTATGTGTATGGACCCTTCACGAGTGCAGAATCTCTTCTCCTCTTACCTCATATTATCAATCACTGACCATCTCAGCACTAGAAAGCGTCTCATTTTCATCCCATTTATTAAGGATTCCCTCTACTATGCTCCCACAAACACTCCAAAGGAGCATTCGCAAAAGGTGGAAAGATGGATTTCGCAAAATATTTAACTTGTCAGTCAGTTTTCTCTTCTAGCAGATTCCCAGTCTGAGACGGAGTTATGACAGATTGATTCAGCATCATATTTTAAACAATAGAGACGGCTGCACTCAAGCCTTGACCATACTGCTCCCAAGTGGCTCCTCGGAGAAACAGATTTTTTTTTCCCTTTCCGTGGTAGTTTAAAGATAAATTAAAAATGTCAAAAAAATCAAATCTCATAAATGTAACAAAAGATTTACAGTATTTTTGTTATTGATTAGAACACGAATTGGTTATTTTTGGTGTAAAATTCCATAATAAAACATTGCTATAAAGTAAAAAAAAATTAAATAAATGTTATTATATTTAATTTTTAAAATGGAACCTTTCACCACATTTTTTTACAAAAACAGGAATGACGGGTCCCTAAAGCCTTTAACTAACATCCGTCTTTTAGCTAAAAATAGTTTCCCTCAGATTTCCAATATAATCATCTTTATCATTTTTTATGATCACAAGGATATCTATAGCGAGTATGGGTGCATGGCCTCTTCGAGCTGAATGCCAGCAGCTCATCCCATGTTTTCTCAGCATGCAGCAGTAATTCATGTGACCAGGGTGACATCATATCAAGTCCATAAGCCTCCTAAATTAGCAAACTGTACACCATGCATATATTTGATCACATGAAATCACAGCATGCCTCCGTGACTTACTCCTCTCCTGACTCCACGCGGCTCTGTGATATGTATCAATATATGGGGGCTGTACAATAACGATCATAAAAACATAAATATATTTTTTACCACACTGAAAGTCCAAACCTATAGTTTGTTGATCTAGACAAGGAAAAAAAGTCCTCACGGCTGATGTTAATGACCCAAAGTAGGAAAAAGTAGGAAAACCTTTCTTAACCTCCTAACATGGAAGTCAAACTTTCTAGATCAACATTAATTTTCATCAAATGTTTTTTCCTCACAACAACATGCATATTTCTGTTCTCTCGAAAGGCATCCAGACCCTGTCTTCACCACACAACCTCCTGCAGCAAAGGGTTCCATAGTCTTATGCTTTCAGTAAAGAATCCGTCTATGGCAATAGCAGAACATCTCTCCTCTAGGGTAGAGATGCCCTCTGTTGATGGTGATTGTAGGATCTGCTTCTCCTCTAGGTGTAGACAATATCCCCCATCTATGATGGAAGCGACCACCTCTCCTCTAGAATAGACAATACCCCCTTATTGTGGATGTAAACCACCTCTCCTCGTGGTGAGATAATACCTCTTTGTCCTGGCCACAGACCTAGTTATAAACACAATCCTTTGAATAGATCTCTGTCCTGTCACTTAGGTATTTGTGCTTGTAATCCTTCAACCATTTTTTTTCAAAGATGATAACCCCAAGTTTAGTAATCTGTCATTGTATTCTAGTCCCCCCCATTCCCTTATAGTCTTGGTTGCTCCTTCTCTATACCGTTTCAATTCTAATATGGTCCATTTTTACACTGGCACCCAAAAATATACATACATATCCATGTGTAGTCTGAACATGATGTCCCTATCATGAGAATCTATTCCTCCTTGATACATCCATTATTTATTTGCCTATTAACACTGTCTGGCCGGTACACTAAATTAAGTTAGTATCATCCACCAAAAGCCCCAGTCTTCTTCTGAATCTTCAACCTTTAAAAAAAAAAATTGTTTATTTTTTGGATTCCATGGCCCAAGTAATAACTTAGTAGTTATCTACATAAACCTCATCAGCATCTTTCTCTGCCAAACCTCCAGTTTCCATACATCCCTCTATAATATTACACAATCCTTCTCTGATATATTACTTTACAGAGCCTAGTATCATCTGCAAATATCGTGTAGATATATTATAAAATAATTGAAATGTGAACTGATATAGTTTCAGCTTTTTAAATATCAATCTTGGCAAAAATAACACAGAGAAGATAAATTAATAAATGGACCATAAAATATCACTGTCACTCACATGATGTTCTCTTTAGTCTTATGTGGATAGTTATTGGTCAGGCATCGATGTATTCCCATGTCCATTTCCACCACCGCACTATATGGAAATAGTTTAGATAGCTGCGGTTTCCATGATACATGATGCCCACCGATTAAATATATTTATGAAGAGCGTTGCCTTCATCAGGGAGGATTGTGGAAAGCTGGATACAGTGATCCTTTGGTTTGCCTCCTAACAAATATCTATTCTAAGGAAAAACATGTTGACAGTTCCTCTGCGCACAGAAGGCAATGATGTATGGTAATTCCTGGGAGAGACCACATCATCTTCCACTGTAGGCAGATGATCCCAGCACCCTAGTTATTAAAATGTAACTAAAGCTAAAATAATCTTACATCAATGTATTGTTACAGAAAACGGAGATCCGTGCTGTTTATAGAGACTGCACACCAAAACTTTGGTCTATACTTTTATAATAAATATAATTTTATATGGTTAATTCACTTATCCTTTTACATTATTTTGCAAAACCATAAGTCTGTTCCTGTTTTGATGTATGATTCTTGATTAATTTTTGATAATTTTTTTTTTTGCATACGATTCATGTGTCGGCACCATACATTACTGTTGCATGGCACCATTCAACACATAACTTGTACAAAGTCCTTTACATAATTAAAAAAAAACCTTCTTTTGCGCTAGTATTAAAGGGCTATTTCACATTTTTACCATGGCAGCTTGTGATATTCCCAGGAATTCTGTATAGGTGAGTTGCTGGAAACTCCCTCATTGAGAAGCAGTAGTTCATAAGAATATGGCAGAAAAAACAAGAATAATAATAATAAAAAATACAAGATAGAACGCTGTAAAAAACATCTAGCCAAAAGGTAAAGACTCAGGATGAGGTGGACAGAGACCAAAGCGTTGGGTTCTGTGGCCAATTTTTGCGGGTGTTACGTCTTTCACATGCCAACGGGGGCACACATCAACATTTAACCCCTAACGCTCTGCGCCCGTAGCTCTACAGCGCACGAGGTATTGGATGTTGGAGAGGGCTCCACGGGCTGAGTCCTCCTTCATACAAAAGGTGGGGGTTTTTGCATTTTGAAACAGAAAAAACAAACCACGCAGAAAACGAGCGGACGGGTGCTTGCACCGATCGCGGCTAACTACCATGTGATTGCCACCGGCAAAGTCGCGCGGGCGCACGCGCATCTTTAATGCGATGCGTCGCACCCCCCGAATGTATCGGGGGCGGCGATCGTTGCATGTAGCCTCGGTGTACTTCTTGTGACCGAGGCGACAGGCTTATCAGATTCGTTACAAGAGCCAGTGGGCTATGTGTGAATGTGCTGCAAAAATGCCCTAATAGATGCAATACAGAAGAGTGCAGTTATTGGGTAGGAGCGATCGTTGACGTGATAAGGGGTTATGTACCAACTAGATGGTTAGAAAAATAGTGAAAAAAAACGAAAAAAAAAAGTTTAAAAAATAAAAAAAAAATTATAAATATTAAAAAAATTCATATCACCACCCTTTCACTAGAACGGATATAAAACCTAATAACCAGTAAAAATCACAAACATATTAGTATCGCCACCGCGTCCCAAAATGCCCGATCTATCAAAATATGAAACGGTTATGGGCGGCGGTGACCTCCGAGGCGGGAAATGCGCCCAAATGTCCGAAATGCGAATTTTACAACAAACCTTTTTACATGACATAAAAAATGAAATCAAAATGATCAAATGTTGCACAGACCTCAACAGGGTAGCATAAAACGCCGCCTCATTTCGCAAAAAACAAAAATTCCCCGCACACCTCCCGTGCGCCAAAGTATGAAAGTTATTAGCGTCAGAAGATGGCAAAAAAAAATTTTTTCTTTTTGTCACATTTGTTTAATTTTGAAAATGTATTAAAAACACAATAAAACCTGGTAAAAATTTGGTATCAAACGCGATCCGCACCGACAATAATAAGTAGCATGTTATTTGAGCGAATAGTGAAATTCAAAACTGAGCCCACAGAACTGACGTTTCTTTTTTTTTCCAATTTTTCCACATTTTGGAATTTTTTTCGCTCGCAGTACACGGCATGTTAAAATAATTAACATTACGGGAAAGTAATTTGTTACGCACAATAAGCCCTCACAAAGGTCTGTCCACAAAAATGTAAAAGTTATAGTTTTTTGAATTGAGGCAAGAAATTAGCCGAAAAACCCCTCGTCCTTAAGGTTCATTCTTGGATTTTAGTTCCCGCAACGATGTTATGGGGATAACGATCTGTGGGAAGTGGCTTTAAGTGATGGCTGTAAAGGTAACACTCTGCCACTACTGTTGGAGTGAGTGTTTGAGGTCATGCCGCGTCCCTAACCAAACTTTCAGGTGTGGTCGAACCCAAATTTGCATGGGTTTACTCCATCCTACTAACGCTTAGCATCATGGTGAAGTGTCATAGTAGGTATCCCATGAAAGATTTTGTTATGGGCCCCCATTATATATACTCTTCTCCTTGCTATTACTCCCCCTCCCACTCCAAAGGATTATGGCAGGAGAGAAACTAAAGGATTCGAAAGAGTAAAACACATTAAGACTCAGAAAACATGATTAGGACACATGCAACCTTTGTAACTGCCTCACTGAATATGCCTTTTGTGATGACATGTTCCCTTTAACCGCCGAACTGGCTGACCTGCATCTGCACCACTTGTAAGAGGACTCAGCACATTTTTTTATTTACAAAATTATAGAATAAAATCATTTTAGTGATTTTGAGCCACCGCATACACGTACATCCCAGATCTGTGTTTTTGTAGAGCAGTTTTCTTTTCTCAGTGTCCCATCTCGCCTTTCCACCCCATTTAAGAGTCCTTTATCTTATAATTTTGGAGAAAATAAAACATAAAATAATACATTCTTTACGGTTCCTGTAACCAACCTTCATGACTATGATCTGAAAACCCCAAATGTATCGCGTGTCCCCAGTCTTTCACAGACTCACATAGTTTTGTCTTTTTTCTTGGTACTTGCACCACATTTGCACCACATTTTAAATGCACTTTCCCTTTACAAAGTCCGACAGTAAAGTCGCTTAAAATGCACACTTTTATACCAAACATTGCGATTCATACTTTGTGACAAGTTAGCAAAAATTTCCATTGACTTTGGATGATGCTTTGGTTGTGTTACCTTTGGCATTTTTAGTCTGTTTAGAGATGAGAGGACCCCAAACTTCAGTTCGGATCCAGGGTGCGTCCCATGTGACCCCAGACATATTGCACATTGGTGTCTGTGAAGGCTAATTCAGCAAATTTGACTCCCCTATCACTAACCAGGCTGGTGGATTACCCAACTGAAAATTCAGGTCCACTCATCTCTAGTCTTTCCAACTTTCTAATTATAAAAAGTATCTTGTAGTCCATGGGGGTCCATTTACTAAGGTGCCCGATTCGCCGTTTTTCCCGACGTTTTACCACCCCGAATATTTCCGATTTGGCGTCGATTCCCAGATTGCCCCGGGATTTTTGCACACGCGGGGGGGGCGGGTCAAGGAGATGAGCAGGCAGGGATCCCGGAAAGAGGTGGGTGGGCTCAGGAGACATGTGTAGATGCACAGAGAGGGAGGGGCCCGGGGGCACGATCCGGCAGGCACCCGGCACTGCAGCCCCGGACCACTTACCCCAGGCTGTGGCAAAGAACTGCAGGGAGCGTGCATCTCCGGGCCCCTGAACCTCACGGGCCCCGTAGAAACCGCTACGGCGGTAGTTACGCCACTGACTAGGAGTCGTCTGTAAGTCAGGTGTTCTTAAGACTGTAATGAAAAGTAATGTCAAGAAAAAATTGAGGCAAAAATACTGTATATTTTTATGGGTAGAATATCTTATTGCACTAAAGATATTAATGGAGCAAAACCTCCTCTATGTTAAAGGTAAATTTAGAAAAATAAGTTAGCTAGGCCGCTGAAGCTGCACATGAATTTCTTGGCGCTCGCTCGGTCATTATATGGAAAGACTCGTTTGATCCCGTCTCCCACCACAAAGCTCTTCCGTACCTCCTATTGAAATATACCCCATTCAGTTCTAGCGTTCTAGTATTTTGTTTTCTACTTTTCTTCCCTTTTATTTCTTCTTTTTTTGCAGCTTATTTGGAAATGATATCTTTTCACACAATCCATTTTCTATCTGCTTTCATTTACTTTTAAGTCATCGGACTCCAATAGAATTCCAAACTCGTCGTCGCAACAGGCAAAAGCAGCGGATCGAGCAGAACCTGAAAGAGAGCAACGAAACCAAACAAAACACACAAATGGTCCATAGAGTTTTTGAGGGGATTTCTTAGCCCGCCGGAGCAAAGCCTGGCCGAGCTTAGTCAGAAACAGTAGCGGCATGAAAATTAAACAGACAGGTGGAATAAGCACATACAAAAACCACAGAGATAGAAAAGAGTTTATGCAAATGGCAGTAACTCAGAGGAACCTAGAGCAGAAATGCCATCTATAGGGAACAATGAGCCCGGCTCCCCAATCTAAGACGCAGCCGTAAACGCTTTATCAATACAGAAAAGCGACTTTCTCTTTCGGGTTTTTGTTTTTGCATTACTAGTATAAAACTTTTGAGGATAAAGTTGGGGGGAAAAGGAAATGAAAGGAAAAAGTTTTGGTCTTAAAGTCATCAGAAGGATTTGAATAATATTAAAGATTTCTACAACATGTAAGTGCTCAGCGAGAGCTACGATTCTTATTTAGTGTGAGAAAGTTGGCGATCGCTGATAAGATCACTTATTGGATAATAAAGCAAACAGGAATCAATAGGAATAAATGATATTTTGTATTGCATTTTTTTCGGCCGAACTATTTATCAAAATCTGCTTTATATCTACTAACCTAAATATGTCGCCTTCATAAGGAACACTGTATGCAAGCGGATCTATGATCTGTAGAGCTCCTGCTCTATAACATGCGGCCTGCAGATAATACTGTAAGCAAACTGATCAGCTCCACCTGCTCTATAACATGCTACTTGCAGATAATACTGTATGCAAACTGATCAGCTCCACCTGCTCTATAACATGCTGCCTGCAGATAATACTGTAAACTGATCAGCTCCACCTGCTCTATAAAATGCTGCCTGCAGATAATACTGTAAACTGATCAGCTCCGCCTGCTCTATAACATGCTGCCTTCAAATTATACTGCATGCAAACTGATCAGCTCTACCTGCTCTATAACATGCTACCCACAGATAATACTGTATGCAAACTGATCAGCTCCACCTGCTCTATAACATGCTGCCTGCAAATAATACTTTACGCAAACTGATCAGCTCCACCTGCTCTATAACATGCTGCCTGCAGATAATACTGTATGTATACTGATCATTTCCACCTGCTCTATAACATGCTGCCTGCAAATAATGTTGTATGCAAACTAAACAGCTCCACCTGCTCTATAACATGCTGCCTGCCGATAATACTATATGCAAACTGATCAGCTCTGCCAGCTCTATAACATGCTGCCTGCAGATAGAACACTGTATTCAAACTAATCAGCTCCACCTGCTCTATAACATGCTACCTGCAGATATGATATGTGCAATCTGCTCTGCTCCTCTCGCTCTATAACCTGCTCCCTGCAGATTGGACATTATGTACAATCTTCTCAGCCCCACCTGTTCTATAATATACTTCCCGCAGATAAAAAAAAACTATGTGGAATCTACTCTGCTCATCTTGCTCCATAACATTCTGACTGCTAATAAGACATTGAGGGGAATTTATTAAGAGTTATGTCTTACATTTTCCCGTCTCCACCAGGTCAGACTAGTTTAGACAAGGTCTGAGCTGGTGGAGATTTCAGCTGTAGTTTACACCGGTTTTCCAGCGGAAACTATGGCACACATGACAGGGTGAGGTGTTCACATTCTTACCTGCTCTGTTCCCCTCCATATCATGCCCAAAGTGGCGTGCTGGTTAGAAAACCACCAAAAATAGTGGAAATTGGGCTTTTTATAGAAAACTGGTGGACAATGCATTTTAAATTTCCCACACAATCTGCTCATCTCCTCCTGCTCTATATCATGCTACCCAAATGTATTTGCTCAGCCCCTTCAGCTCTATAACATACTATCAGCATATAGTACACTGTGTACAATCTGTTCGGCCCCTCCTGCTCTATAACATGCTTCCTGCAGATAGGACACTATATATAAACTGCTCAGCTCATCCTGCTCTATAACATGCTGCCTGCAGATGGGACACTATGTACAATATGCTCATCTCCTCCTGCTCTATAACATCCTGCCTATAGATATGACCCCATGTACAATCTGAGTTCAGTAGGGCAGTATAGTTAGAAGTATGGAGAGCTTTGGCTACACTTTTGAATGTTCAGGGTCACTTGTTGGATTACTTGTTACTTGTTGGAGTAATTACAGCAACTATGGTCTGTATGGATACGTTCAGCTGTACTATAAATGAATGGACACATCTTATTTTGCTGCTAATTGGTTTTGTCCACTAAAATGACTCAGAATCAGAACAGGAAAAAATATAGTAACGCTAAAACAGCATATTTACATTTACCAAGAACATTCTGCAGTAACATGAGCGTGGAATGAGGCCTCTAGCGCTCCATCAACTATCCGTTTATTATGGCTCACGCTGATGTTGAATTGCAAATATTTGGTTGGAAAAATGACTAAAAGTAGGAGTTTCACAAAATGCTATTTTGCGTAAAAATTCAGTGAATTGTAAGTTATTTGTATATAAACTTTATTATAGGATTAACTTGTTATAGAGGCTTTCTGCAACTTTAACATTGTTAATCAAAAGGTCATCTATGTACATTTTTTATGGTGGTTCAACTCTCAGCACCCAAACCTGCCATTTGTTTGACGGGAGTGCAGCGGTCATGCAAGTGCCATGGCCTCTACACTGTCTACCAGTGGCAGTGCCATATGTTCTGTAGCTACTATATGTGATACTGCAGCTCTTCCCCTAAAAGCCATACTGAGACCAGGGCTATTTGGGTGTGATCTATGGGATCCCAAAAAACTAAAGTTTTCAGTTACCCTGAATGATGGAGCTCACTGCACACCCATGACCCGCTGCTTGTAATAGATTGTCTCATGAAGTTATCCCATGAGAGGGAATGTCCTTTAAAAATTCTCCAGGAAACTGAAGGAACCAAATCAACATGCAAAAAAGGAGAGTTGGACTTGGCTGCTAAAGTGTTGCTGCAGCTTTTTGTCCCTACAGTGGGTGTAAGACTATAGTTGCCCCTGCAGACAACGACCAAGCCACAAATTTAGGAAAAGAAGTAATTAGCTGTGGACTAAGTTCACAAACACAAAGGTTACACAGATCCCCAGGGCCAATACCTAACACTGTCTGTAGCTTTTTATAGTCAATAGTGGAAGCTTCTGAAACCAAATGAATTTTAGGGAAAATGGGACCCCCCCATTCTCCATATAAGTGGGGCGGTCACCTATGGATGTGTTATTACTTTGCAACCTGGGCCGACCCCTTTAACATGCAACAAGACTATAACCCAATATAATGATTTTTATTACTAAATATATTTATTATTAAATATTTCTATACTGAATCTACCTTGCAACTTTTGCAAACTTTGCTCTGAACCACTTTCTCTGCCACTTTCCACTTTCTCTGCAGACTTCTCACTCTAATTAATTCCCTGTGTGCTTTCTTCATTGCTGGTTAAAGATTTTCTTGCTAGCTTTCTTGTTTGCGCTTTACTTGCTATACCTCTCTTTACTTCTGTTTTTTCGATATTTGGCTTGCGTTCTTGACTATTCTTCGTATACGATCTCGTACTTTATATGCTCAGTTGCCATGTTATATGCTTATATCTCAGTTGTGATCCAGATTGTCAACTTTCCCCTTGTGTTATTTATGTGTCTGTCTTGTTAAGTGTCCACACTTAACACAGGGAGGGACTGTCTTCATGGTTGTCCCATATCGCCTTGGTTACGCAGAGGCAAGTAGGCAGGTCTGTAGAGAGGCTGAAGTTTTAGGGCTTACTCTCTTGTCTGTTGTCTCTGAGTCCAGTGTTCCCATTACAAAAATGTTTTAACTAGGGTAGTCTTTAGCAAACACATGGGGGCTCATTTACTAAGGGTCCGCGGACCACATTTTCGTCGGGTTTCCAGATGATTTCCGTGTTGTGCCGCATTTAACAGGGGTTTTTGGTGCAAGCAATCGGAATTTGGCGCATCGACATGCGTCACAAGACATGCACTCACATACACTGGGAAGAAGATGGGGAACTCCGGCGGACCTCAGCGGGGAAGCAACAGAAGCAGGATCTCGGGCGCACGGTGTTGGTGAAACGCGCCGGCTTCATCTTCGTCGGACCATCTGGATCGGGGTTCGCGACAGGGCCGGGTAAGTAAATGTGCCCCTTGATATCACTGCTAACAAGTATAGGGTAGAAAGCAAGGAGAGTGTGTTGGAGCTGGTAGAGCCATGCCGCGGCAGTTAAAACATTACACTTTTTGCTGGAATAAAAACTATGCCACCTTGAACAACAGTAGTTGAGTGCTGGGAACTTTACTTGTATAGAGTAAATACTACAGTAGGCAGAATACTATAGCCAGTAAATAAGTTAATATTTATGTTATAATGTGGGACATATATTTGACTAGTTGCCCCCTGGAGAAAATTTCTCGTTGTGTGATACTTTATACTATAAAAATGCTGCACACTCTTCAGGTATTTCCTCTCCATTCGGCAGAACATCACCGGCCATTCTCCGATACCTTTCTGATGAATGGCAAATGGTGTAATTGGAAGACCAAAGTCGGGCTTTTCAAAGCAAACACGATTATACTAAAAAGCTTGTATAGAGTTTCCAGCGATAAATGATTTGCAGGGAGGGGAAGGAAAGTCTTCTTTTCCTGCTCCATGGCGAGCGTGTCAATGAGGCCAGAAGCATTTCTCACTGATTTAATAACCCATCAGAGCATTTAAGTCTTTTCCTATTTTTTAAGTACATTTTGTCAGACAAATGAAATGGAAAATCAACATCATCTTTTTATGAGTTGATTATGTGTAATGGACCCTTCACGAGTGCAGAATCTCTTCTCCTCTTACCTCATATTATCCAATCACTGAACATCTCAGCACTAGAAAGCGTCTCATTTTCATCCCATTTATTAAGGATTCCCTCTACTATGCTCCCACATGACAATCCAAAGGAGCATTCGCAAAAGGTGAAAGATGGATATTCTGCAAAATATTTTACTTGTCATCAGTTTTCTCTTCTAGCAGATTCCCAGTCTGAGACGGAGTATGACAGATTGATTCAGCCATCATATTTGAAACAATAGAGCGGCTGCACTCAAAGCCTTGACCATACTGCTCCCAAGTGGCTCCTCGGGAGAAACAGGAAGATTTTTTTTTTCCCTTTCCTGTTGGTATTTAAAGATTAAATTAAAAAATATCAAAATAAATTCACTTCTTATAAATGTAACAAGAAATTTTTACAGTATTTTTTAAATGATTAGAACACAGATTTGGTTATTTTTGGTATAGAATTACTCAATAAAACATTTGCTATAAAGTAAAAAAAAAATGAATAAATGTTATTATATTTAATTTTTTAAATGGAACCTGTCACCACATTTTTTTACAAAAACAGGAAGTGACAGGTTCCCATAAAGCACTAATAACTAACATCCATCTTTTAGCTAAAAATAGTTTCCCTCAGATTCCCATATAATCATCTTTATCATTTTTTATGGTATCCAAGGATATCTATAGCGAGTCATGGGGTGCATGGCCTCTTCGAGCTGAATCCAGCAGCTCATTCCCATGTTTTCTCAGCATGCAGCAGTAATTTCATGTGATCAGGGTGACATCATATCAAGTCCATAAGCCTCCTAAAATTAGCAAACTGTACACCATGCATATATTTGATCACATGAAATGACAGCATGCCTCCGTGGACTTCTACTCCTCTCCATGACTCCACGCTGGCTGATGTGATCAGATATATGGGGCTGTACAGTAAGATCAGTAAAAACAATAAAATCTATTTTTTTACCACAGCTGAAAGTCCAAACTATAGTTTGTTGATCTAGATCAAGGAAAAAAAGATACTACAAGGCTGATGTTAATTGACCCAAAGTAGGGAAAAAGTAGGGAAAACCTTCTTAACCTCCTAACATGGAAGTCAGAACTTTCTAGATCAACATTAATTCATCAAAGTGTTTTTTCCCCACAACATGCAATATTTCTGTTCTCTCGAAAGGCATCCAGACCTGTCTTCACCACAAAAACCTCCTGCAGCAAAGGGTTCCATAGTCTTATTGCTCTTACAGTAAAGAATCTCTGTCTATGGCAATAGCAGAACCGTCTCTCCTCTAGGGGTAGAGAATGCCCTCTGTCGATGGTGATTGTAGGACTGCTTCTCCTCTAGATGTAGACAATATCCCCCATCTATGGGGATGATAGAACCACCTCTCCTCTTGGTGTAGATAATACCCCTTTGTCCTGGCCACAGACCTAGTTATAAAACAATCTTTGAATAGATCTCTGTCCTGTCCACTTAGGTATTTGTGCATTGTAATCCTTCAACCATCTTTTTTTCAAAGATGAATAACCCCAAGTTTAGTAATCTGTCATTGTATTCTAGTCCCCCCATTCCCTTTATAGTCTTGGTTGCTCTCCTCTATAACTGTTTCAATTCTAATATGTCCATTTTATACACTGGCACCCAAAAATATACACAATATTCAATGTGTAGTCTGAACAGTGATGTCCCTATCATGAGAATCTATTCCTCTCTTGATACATCCCATTATTTTATTTGCCTTATTAACAGCTGTCTGGCCCGGTCACTAAAATTAAGTTTATCATCCACCAAAAGCCCCAAGTCTTCTTCTGATCTTCTAATTCACTTTTTAAAAAAAAAAAATTGTTTATTTTTTGATTCCATGGCCCAAGTGAATAACTTTATATTTATCTACATTAAACCTCATCAGCCATTTCTCTGCCAAACCCTCCAGTTTCCATACATCCCTCTATAATATTACACAATCCTTCTCTGTATTTATTACCTTACAGAGCCTAGTATCATCTGCAAATATCAAAACTCTACTTTGTAGATATATTATAGAAAATAATTGCATGTGGAACTGAATATATTTTCAGCTTTTTAAATATCAATCTTGTAAAAATAACACAGAAGATTAAATTTAATAAATGGACCATAAAAATATCACTGTCAGATCACGATGTTCTCTTTAGTCTTATGTGGATAGTTATTGGTCAAGGCATCGATGTATTCCCAGTGTCCATTTCCACCGCACTATATGGAAATAGTTTAGATAGGCATGCTGTTTTCCATGATACATGATGCCAACAGATTAAATAATATTTATGAAGAGGCGTTGCCTTCATCAGGGGGAGAAGTTGTGGAAAGCTGGATACAGTGCCTTCCCTAACAAATATCTATTCTAAGGAAAACATGTTGACAGTTCCTCTGCGCACAGAAGGCAAGTGATGTATGGTAATTCCATGGGAGAGACCACATCATCTTCCACTGTAGGCAGATGCCCAGCACCTAGTTATTAAAATGTAACTAAAGCTAAGAATATTTTACATCAATGTATTGTTACAGAAAAAGGAGATCCGTGCTGTTTATAGAGACTGCACACCATAAAAAAAATTATTCCTTTTATCAATTATTTTGCAAAACCATAAGATCTGTTCACTGGTTTGAGATGTATAATTCTGAGTAATTTTGATAATTTTTTTTTTGCATACGATTCATGTGGCACCATACATTACTGTTGCATGGCACCATGTCAACACTATAACATTGTACAAAGTCCTTTACATAATTAAAAAAAACCTCTTTATGCCCTATTATTAAAGGGCTATTTCCATCTTTTACATGGCAGCTTGGATATTCCCAAGAATTCTAATTATGGTGTCAAAGCAGTAAAAAAATGGCAGAAAAATGTTTTTATAATAATAATAATAAAAATAAAGATAGAAAGCTGTAAAAACATACAGCAAGAGTAAAGACAATGTTGGGTTTGTGCCAATTGCGGGTGTTTACTCTTTCAATGCCGATGGGGCACACATCAACATTTGATCTTGGATTGTAGTTCCCCAACGATGTTATGGGGAGTAACGATCTTTGGGAAAGTGGCTTTATTGATGGCATTTAAAGGTTAACACTCTCAGCACTACTGTTGGAGGTGAGTGTTTAGGTGCAGTGCCCAGTCCCTAACCAAACTTTCAGGTTTGGTCGAACCCAAATTTGCATGGGTTTACTCATCCCTACTAACGACTTAGCATCAGGGTGGAAGTGTCATATTAGGTCCCAAGGAAAGATTTGTTATGGGGCCCCCATTATATTATACTCTTCTCCTTGCTAGTACTCACCCCTCCCACTCAGCAAAGGATTATGGCAGGTAGATAAAGACTCATAAAAACATGATGAGGATCACATGCACCTTTGTAACCTGCCATCACTGAAATATGCCTTTTGTGATGACAGGTTCCCTTTAACAGCAGAACTGGCTGAACCTGCATCTCACCACTGTACGAGGACTCAAGGCCCATTTTTTAATTTACAAAATTATAGAATAATGCATTTTAGTGATTTTAGAGCCACACACACACAAGTGCATCAGATTCTGTTGTATTCTATATTTTGTTGTATTCTGTATTGTATCATCTCCCTTTCCACATTTAAGTCCTTCTTCTTATATTGTTGGAGAAAAATAAAAAATAAAATAATACATTCTTTAACGGTTCTGTAACCAACCTGCATGAATATGATCTGAAAACCCCAAAAATGTATCGCTGTGTCCCCAGTCTTTCACAGACTCACATAGTTTGTTTTTATCTTGGTACTTGCACCACATTTGCACCACATTTTATGCACTTTCCCTTGTACAAAGTCGACAGGAAAGTCGCTTAAAATGCACAATTTTATACCAAAAATTTGTGATTCAATAAAGTTGTGACAAGTTAGCAAAAATTTCCATTGAATTTGGGATGATGCATTGTTGTGTACTAGGCATTTTTAGTCTAGTTTAGAGATGAGAGGACACAAACTTTCAGTTCGGATCCAGGTGCGTCCCATGTGACCCAGACATATTGCACATTGGTGGCTGTGAAGCTAATTCAGCAAATTGACTCCCCTATCTACTAACCACGGCTGTGATTACCCAACTGAAAATTCAGGTCCACTCATCTCTAGTCTAGTTCCAATCTTTCTAAAATTAATATAAAAAGTATCTTTTAGTCAATGGGGGTCATTTACTAAGTGCCCGATTCGCGTTTTCCCGACGTGTTACCCGAATATTTCCGATTTGCGGCGATTTCCCATGAATTGCCCCGGGATTTTGGCACACGCGATCGGATTGTGGC
>CM033643.1:203917477-203930496 GCA_019512145.1 Engystomops pustulosus
GATGATGCTTTGTTGTGTACTTGGCATTTTTAGTCTAGTTTAGAGATGAGCGGACCCAAACTTTCAGTTCGGATCCGGGGGGTCCCATTTGACCCAGACATATTGCACATTGGTGGCTGTGAAGCTAATTCAGCAAATTGACTCCCCTATCTACTAACCACGGCTGTGATTACCCAACTGAAAATTCAGGTCCACTCATCTCTAGTCTAGTTCCAATCTTTCTAAAATTAAGTTAAAAAGTATCTCTTAGTCTATGCTATAGCTCCAGCTACAACCAAAGGTGTAAACATTGCCCAACGTTAAAATGCACAACAATGGGGGTCATCTACTAAGGGCCCGATTTGCGTTTTCCCGACGTGTTACCCGAATATTTCTGATTTGCGGCGATTTTCCCTGAATTGCCCCGGGATTTTGGCGCACGCGATCGGATTGTGGCGCATCGGCGCTGGCATGCACGCGACGGAAATCAGGGGGCCTGGCCGAACGAAAACCCGACGAATTCGTAAAAACCGCCGCATTTAAAACAAAAAATGTGTCGCGAAAATTACACTTACCTTCACCAGGTATAGGCCGGTGAATTTCAGGGCATTCCAGCGCGCCTCCGGGGAACTTCAGCGCAGCAGCGCCACCTGGTGGACGGCGGAGGAACTACCTTAGTGAATCCCGGCCGGACCCGCATCCACCGCAGAGAACGCGCCGCTGGATCGTGAATGGGCCGGGTAAGTAAATCTGCCCCAATGTGCCAAAACCTGGTTAGCGCATAAATTCATAAAAAATTAACCATAAATTTCTAATGATTTAGGGAGGTCTAAATACTGTGCACCATAATGTTTATCTATTCGTAGACTGTAACCATCCACACAACGGGAAAAAAAGTAACAAACAAAGCAAAAATGTTGCACGGGTTAGATTAGGGTCTAGTGCGAATCTGACCTTAATCTTTTTGAAGGTCTTTTTCTTTTACAAATTTCCACATTCAACCATTTATTTGGCGTAAAGAACACATTAATGTATCTGTTTTATAGAATGTAAGTGGCTGACGGATGTCAACCGGCGTTGATTTTATTCATCAGTTAATTGGTTCACCACCTGGAGCCGCGGCTTTTATATATGCAGCTTTTAAAAGATTCGGAAAGGGATCTCAATTATTCTTTAATTTGTTCCTTGAATTTAAAGCGGTGATGGCTGGTTTAATCAAACATTGTCTCGATCCCACTGGGACATGTCTAGTTACCTTATAACAAGGTAAGCTTTCATCTAATCATATGATATGATAATTCACTACTTTCAACCTGGCAATCCTGTTACTCACAATCAATTTTCCGGCTAAAAAAAAAATAAATATTGTCTCTTTCCCGAAATCCCAGTAGAGAAAATAGCCCTTTTTAGTGAGTTGCTGTTAATACAACACAGCGAATTTCTCCACAGGAATCCTATAAACGGGATAATTTGACAATTCTGATCAGCTTTATGTAGCTTTATACCCGTCTTTTTGGCACACGAGGACGCTAATAATGAGAACACCCACTGACAGATAAGATGGCTTTCTAGAGTCACACATTCAGCTTCACCGTTCATTTAAAAAAAATGGACTGGAAACTAATCGAGTTGGAAACCCTTGTTATTCCCTTTGTTTATCCGCTCTTTGCTCTTCGGCTACATTTGGGTTTTTCATTGTTTTAAAACAAGGTTTTCCGTTATCAAGGACAGCAGCGTCGGCATGTTCCATTCCTTTTTTTCCTGGAATCAAAAAAAATGTGCAAAAGTTTATGGACTGTTTGAAAAAGCAAGATGATATATATTGATTAGCAATGACCTTAAAGGGGTTGTCCACTTTCGGCAAATAAATGAATAATTGTTTTTGTAATGAAAAGTTCTACAATTTTCCAATATTAGGGACACGGACACAATGCACCCCCACCAGATCAAATGGATTGTTCCCAAATCAAATAACACCACAAAAAAAGAGGAAACAAAAAAACTAAATGTAGAAAGCATAAAATAACACTCTGTTAAATCAATGAAAACAAATCCAAGACAATATACACAAAAAAACAATGGTCAAATAATAATAATAGTCTCCAGCCTTGGCCTGTATATACCTGTGTATGAGTCCCTTGTCCTCTTTTATTCCTCTGGGTAATGTGCAATACTTCTTTGTAAACAAATACAGGCGATACCCTACACCTGACTTACAGACGAACCCTAGTTTCAGACGGGCCTCTCTGCTCACTGTGACCTCTGGTGAAGCTCTCTGGATGTTACTATAGTCCCAGGCTGCACTGATCAGCTGTAAGGTGTCGGTCATGAAGCTTTATTGATAATCCTTGTTTCCATTACAGCAAAAAATTTGGAAACTCCAATTGTCACTGGGAAAAAAAAAATATTTGTCATACAAATTCAACTATAGAACAAACCTATGGAACCTATCTTGTATGTCACCCGGGGACTGCCTGTACCTTGGCTTGTTCTGAGCACTGAGACCGTCTAACCTCTATACGGTTAACTGGGATCTATTTATCTGGTAAATTAGTTATTTGACCATGGTGGACTTTTTTGTGTATGTTGTTGTCAGGTTTGCAGGGGAGAACCTCCTGCGTCTCCACGCAAACTCCACCTCTGCGCTACCAGCGGTCTCTGGCGTGCTCCAGGCAGTGGTTGCTAAGACCTTGCGCTGTTTAGGGGTTGTGTTCTGGACTGCTGGGAGTTGTGGTACCTCTGCATGGTGTCTGCGATTGTGCTTTGTTGTTCTGCACCATGAGGGGTTAATTCCCAGACGTTGTCCAGCTCCTATCAGGTTCTGGAGGTGGGGTTCTGGCTGCATAAATTGCAGCTTCACTAGTCACCTGTGCCAGTGTTGTGTTTGAATTCCCTTTCATCGCTTGCTCTCTGCATTAGGTTGACTTGCTCTGTGTCTGAATTGTTGTGATTTTGGCTAGTTTTTGACGTTGACCCTTTTGCTTCCTGATTTTGCTCTTGACGTACCTCTCGTTGTGACTCCGGCTAGTTTACTACTCTTTTGTGTTTTATGTTTCTCAGTCTGTTCGTGTTGTACCCTTCCCACACTTATCCAGTGTATTCTGAGTCTTTAAGTAGTCGCCCCACGGTTTACCATGGGGGGGCTATAGGAAGGGACTAACAGTTGTCTTTTTAAATTAATTTGTTTTAATTGATCTAATTTTCCAATATTCTTTTAGTATTTATTCCTCATGTTTTCTAGATCTTTGCTTGCTGTCATTATATAGAAAGCTTCATTGTTTACTTCATGTGGGTAAAAACTGGTCCATGGTCATGTGATGTCACACAGGTGCACAGCTCATTATATCACAGAGAGTAATCAGAGCTGTGTGTTATAGAGCTGTGCACCGTGTGACATCACATGACCAGTGGACCAGTATTTATCAACAGGAAGTAAACAAAAGAAACTTCCTGTTGAATGTTTGCAAAGCTGAGATCAGAAAACCTTGAGAAATTGATACGAAAGTATACTGGAAAATTTGTAACTTTTCTTCACACAAAAAATATCAATATTTTTGAAAGTGGACAACCCCTTTAGACCAATTAATTCCTTTATGTGTAGCTATTTTGTTGCTCATTGTTAGTTCTCGGACCTCTGACGGGAAGGGAATAAATTGCTCAACAGTGGAGGTCTCAGTGGGCACACATTTTGCATGTTACTCTAGCTTGTGGATAGGAAAAGTGTTGAATCTTGGACTCATGTGCTTCTCTGTAGGTCCTATATGTTTTTTTAAAGTAAATAAAATTTGACCTGCCTCGACTCCCAAGTTAGCAGATCTTCACAGACTTAGGTCCACAACCTATGTGTTTACAGTAGTGGATTGCACGCCAATGACTCAATGGCCACTGGCACTGAGACCGTCTAACCTCTATACGGTTAATGGGATCTATTTATCTGGTAAATTAGTTATTTGACCATGGTGGACTTTTTTGTGTATGTGTTGTCAGGTTTGCAGGGGGAGAACCTCCTGCGTCTCCACGCAAACTCCACCTCTGCGCTACCAGCGGTCTTCTGGCGTGCTCCAGGCAGTGGTTGCTAAGACCTTGCGCTGTTTTAGGGGTTGTGTTCTGGACTGCTGGGGTTGTGGTACCTCTGCATGGTGTCTGCGATTGTGCTTTGTTGTTCTGCACATGAGGGGTTAATTCCCAGACGTTGTCCAGCTCCTATCAGGTTCTTGGAGGTGGGGTTCTGGCTGCATAAATTGCCATCACTAGTCACCTGTGCCAGTGTTGTGTTTGAATTCCCTTTCATCGCTTGTCTCTGCATTAGGTGACTTGCTCGTGTCTGAATTGTGTGATTTTGGTAGTTTTTGACGTTGACCCTTTTGCTTCCTGATTTTGCTCTTGACGTACCTCTCGTTGTGAATCGGCTAGTTACTACCTTTTGTGTTTTAGTTTCTCAGTCTGTTCGTGTGTACCCTTCCCACACTTACCAGTGTATTCGAGTCTTTAAGTAGTCGCCCCACGGTTACCATGGGGGGGCATAGGGGGAAGGGACAATAGTTGTCTTTTTAAATTAATTGTTTTAATTGATCTAATTTTCCAATATTCTTTTAGTATTTATTCCTCATGTTTTCTAGATCTTTGCTTGGCTGTCATATATAGAAAGCTTCATTGTTACTTCATGTGGGTAAAAACTGGTCCATGGTCATGTGATGTCACACAGGTGCACAGCTCATTATATCACAGAGAGTAATCAGAGCTGTGTGTTATAATGAGCTGTGCACCTGTGTGACATCACATGACCAGTGGACCAGTATTTATCAACAGGAAGTAAACAAAAGAAACTTCCTGTTGAATGTTTGCAAGCTGAGATCAGAAAACCTTGAGAAATTGATACGAAAGTATACTGGAAAATTTGTAACTTTTCTTCACACAAAAAATATCAATTATTTTGTGAAAGTGGACAACCCCTTTAGACCAATTAATTCCTTTATGTGTAGCTATTTTGTGCTCATTGTTAGTTCTCGGACCTCTGCGGGAAGGGAATAAATTGCTCAACAGTGGAGGTCTCAGTGGGCACACATTTTGCATGTTACTCTAGCTTGTGGATAGGAAAAGTGTTGAATCTTGGACCTATGTGCTTCTCTGTAGGTCCTATATGTTTTTTTAAAGTAAATAAAATTTGACCTGCCTCGACTCCCAAAGTTAGCAGATCTTCACAGACTTAAGGTCCACAACCTATGTGTTTACAGTAGTGGATTGCACGCCAATGACTCAATGGCCACTGTTTGGAAACTCCAATTGTCACTGGGAACAAAAAAATATTTATCTGGAGCTACAATTATAAAATATATAGTTTCGACTTACAGTACATATAAATTCAACTTAAGAACAAACCTCTGGAACCTATCTTGTATGTCACCCGGGGACTATCTGTGCATTGGCTTGTTCTGAGCACTAGACCTTCTATACCTCTATACAGGTTACTGTGATCTATTTATCTGGTAGATTTACTTATTTGACCATTGGTGGACTTTTTCTGTGTATGTTGTTTTCAGGTTTGCAGGGGTGAACGCTGGGACTTCTGGTTCTTCTGGTGGTGCTAGCAGCGTTCTCCGACCTCCTTCGCGTCTCCACGCAAACTCCACCTCTCGTCCGCTACCAGCGATCACTGGTGCGCGCCCCGGGCAGCGGCTGCTAAGACCTTGCGCTGTTTAGGGGTTTTCAGAATGAAAAAATTATTTTTTAATATATTGATTGCACTTTTATATATATGTGTCGCAGCGTTCTCCGACCTCCTGCATGTCTCTGTGCAGACTCCACCTCTCGTCCGCTACCAGCGGTCTCTGGCACGTGCTCCGGGCAGCGGCTGCTAAGACCTTGCGCTGTTTAGGGGTTGTGTTCTGGAGTGCTGGGAGTTGTGGTACCTCTGCATGGTGTCTGTGATTGTGCTTTGTTATTCTGCACCATGAGGGGTTAATTCTCAGAAGTTGTCCAGCTCCTATCAGGTTCTGGAGGTGGGGCTCTGGCTGCATAAATTGCAGCTTCACTAGTCACCTCTGCCAGTTTTTGAAATCCCTTCATCGCTTGCTCTCTGCATTAGGTTTGACTTGCTCTGTGTTCTGTATTGTTGTGATTTCGGCTAGTTTTTGACATTGACCCCATTTGCTTCCTGATTTAGCTCTTGACGTTCCCTCTCGTTGTGACTCCGCCTAGTTTACTACTCTTTTGTGTTTAACCTCTTAACGCTCAGCGTCCGATATATCGGACGCTGAGCTCAGTGACTTAGCGCTCAGCGTCCGATATATCGGACGCTGAGCTGATGCCGGTTTGGCTCAAGATCTGAGCCGAACCGGCATTGTAAAGTGTTAACACTAAAGCTTGTCTTACAGTATCACTTGTGATAAGTGTTACAGTTGGTTATTGTTATGCCTAGGTACTAAAGTATCAATTAAATACATGTAATATCCCTGAGTGGTCTGTTCGTAAATCGAGTGGTCTGTATGCAAGTCGTTAGTGTTTAATGGTATGGGAATCGTCCCGGTATGGTTTATTTTTACATTAGTGTCGTTAATTGGTTAAATCTCGAACTAACATAGTTATATATTTATACATAAATAACAATCAGTAAAATGCAACACATAAAATGGCAAGTGCTAGCTATGCCCGCTCAATTACATAAGACAAGGGAAAGTGATTTCGTTATAGTAATGATATCTATTTTGTAACGCACCATCCTTGTGCCACTGGGTCAATAGATGTGATGTTCACTATGAGACTAACTCGTTACCTCCTATTCTGACATAAGAATGCATGCATAGAAAATTTCCATATGATCTCAGCTTGTAATATCTGCTTCACATGGACTATTGTGTTTCTATAGACATATACCACATGGAATTATTACCATTCAGGATCGGCGGAAGCTGGTTTGTTTTTTGGGTGTTCTGTGTAATTACTCGTTTATTTTCATTCTACTTTTAAGTTACAATTAAGTAAATATAGTCATTGTAAAGTTTTTTATTAGTGTGTTTGCTAATTTTTGTCAATTGTCTTTATGAAGGATTTTGTAAAGGAGAAGCATTGTCATCAGAAATGGACCTATATAACTTATTACCAGTGTATGGTCAACGCAATTTTTTTCCTTGATACATGCTTCTAGATGTCATTGTTTTCCTTCATGGCCCGTGTGTTTTTTGGTGCCTTTTGAAATCAAGAAGTCAAGTTTGAAGGAGGGTAATGATGGTATGTAAATATTTAGTCATGGTGAGGCTATGATGATGTTAATTATCTCATAGTAAATGGGGTGTTTGTTCCGCTCTGGGCCTTATTTTTTTCTTTTAATTGGAAATTCATTTGCCATTATGTAAATCATTCTTCTGATTGGATTTGTTATATGGGTAAAAAAAGTTGTTCCTTGTGGTGTAAGTGATAATTTCTTCATTAAATTTGTAGTCATGTTGTCCTTTAGAAGACCGCAGTATAGTCTTCCTCGGATTTACGACCACCTACAAACTCAGAAGCTGGTGGTTCTGGCTCAAACATGCTGTCTATTATGAGTCCTGCCATGACCCACCAGGATTTCGGCATTCTTTATTACCCAGGACGGCTGGTTTGGGATTATTCCTGGAGTTAACGATCTCTCGGACATGTATTATGACAAGTAGAAACTTGTTTTGTTTTTTTGTTGCAATTTTGCTCAGTAGATTGGTGTGCGTGTATTCCGATGGAAACTGCTATCTCGTTTATAAGGGACGCAAGCCTGTGGTCTTTACACTTTATGATGAATTTATTTCACACAGGAACATTTTTTTAATATAAATTCTAATTGAAGAAATTGTTTAGATTATGGCATTGATTATTGAAACTGAATGCGATTTTTGTGCCAGAGAGTAATACCTGCCTTTACGCTCTCCATGCCTCTGAAACATCCTTCTAAGTGTAACTGATCTGTGCCGTACTGTAACGTATGTCATTGGATTTGCTATGGACCTATCATATTATAGTGGTGGTAGTCTGAGGAAGGGTAAGGGGCTTGCCCCCACTCTTGTCTTGACATTCACTAAATCAATTTGGCATATACTTCAAAGCAGATGTTTTGGATGATTGCCACCACACTGGACCATGAAAGAAACATGATCTACAGCTGCGTGTTAAATTACTGGTAGTGGTTTCTTAGGACAATTTCGATGCGGGTTCCCTTTTACGGCTTTCTTAAAGCAATAACGTGCCCCATTGTCTACACAGTAATTTCTTAATTAAAAGAAACACCTGAGGTATGAATCACATTTGTCCATCATATACATAACAAATACAGGAAGAACAGCCACTTTCTGTGAAATTCAGCATAACAGAGGGGATTTGTCCCAAAAATGACAATTTTCTGCTTGCACGGTGTTCATTAACCAAACAAGAACACATTGCTCCCAGGAGATATAGACTCTAGGAAAGGTTACATATTACACACATTACAGTAAAATGATGTTTACTTTTTATGTTATTTCTACAAACAAAAAAAAACACAAGTATAAATTGTACTCTTACAGAGGCATAGAAAATACTACATAAGATGCCAAATAACACGGGTACCAACTTACAGTAGAGTCGAAAGGGCAAACCCAGGTGCAAGCATCAAATAAACTTTTCAATGGAATTGTCATTCTGTTATTTGATTCCTACAAAAGACTTTGTCATTTTGTGTGAATCGCAAATCGTATATGGATGTACATATATTGTAATTACATAGTGGTGCTTGCAGTGATTTGATCTTAGTAAGTGGCCAGTAGCACACAATGGGCGGAGATTTTATCAGAAAACGTTCCAATGTCAGAACTGATTTATAGTAGCCCATGTGAAACAAGCCAGCGCTCAGCTTAGGATTTTATAAAAAGCTGTGGGAAAGGGAAAGCTGAGCTTTGATGTGGGGATAGCAGGGCGACCAAGGTTGCATGAGCAGAGGGCTTCTGATAAATCGCCAAAACAAAGGGGAAGAGGGGAGGGGAAGAAAGGTGGGGCATTCGACAGATTGTCGCCTCGTGGGCGTCTGGTCCGGTGACGGGGACAGCGCTAGCCTTACGGCAGCCCGGGTACCGGGGGGACTTGCTGGCGAGGCCCCGGAGCGCGTGAAGGGGCTAGCCGGGGCGGCGCGCCTCAGGCGGATGGGTGTGTGCGCCCGGCTGGGTGTCGGCGTGTGGATGGGGGCGACACGGGGCGGCAAAGCCCGGGGGGGCTGGCGTGGGTGTTGTGGGTAGAATGTTTCGGTTTGTTTTTTTTTTTTTTTTTTCCGAAATCCCAGTAGAGAAATAGCCCTTTTTAGTGAGTTGCTGTTAATACAAACACAGCGAATTTCTCCACAGGGAATCCTATAAACGGGATAATTGACAATTTGATCAGCTTTATGTAGCTTTATACCCGTCTTTTTGGCCACGAGCGCGTATAATGAGAAACCCACTGACAGATAAGATGGATTCGAGGTCGCACATCAGCTTCAATCGTCATTTAAAAAAAATGGCTGGAAACTAATCGAGTTGGAAATACCCTGTTATTCCCTTTGTTTATCCGCTCTTTGACTCTTAGGCTACATTGGGGTTTGTTCATTGTTTTAAAACAAGGTTTTCGTTGTGCCTCCGATATCTATGGCCGGCAGGAGTCGGGATGTTCCATTCTGTTTTTCCTGTAATCGAAAAAAAATTTAGCAAAAGTTTATGGATGTTTGAAAAAAGCAAGATGATATATATGTTAGCAATGCCCGTAAGGGTGGGTCCACTTTCGGCAAATTAATTGAAAATTTGTTTTTGTAATGAAAAGTTCTTACAATTTCCAATATTGGGGACAAGGACACAATGCACCCCCCCACCAGATCCACACAGGGATGCTCCAAATCAAATGTAAAACACCACAAAAAAAGAGGAAACAAAAAACTAAATGTAGAAAGCATAAAATAACACCTCTGTTATAAATCAATGGAAAACAAATCCAAGAACAAAATATACCAAAAAAACATGGTCATAATCATAATTTAATGGGTCCAGCCTTGGCCTGTATATACCTGTGGTGAGTCCTTGTCTCTTTTATTCCTTGGGTAATGTGCAATACTTCTTATGTAAACAAAATAAAGGCGATTACCTCACCTGACTTACAGAATCGAACCTATTTCAGACGGCCTCTATGCACTCACTGTGACCTTGGTGTAAGCTCTCTGGATGTTACTATAGGTCCAGGGCTAGATGATTCGAGTGTAAGGTTTGTCTGTAATGAAGTTTTATTGATAATCACTTTGTTTCACATTAAACGGCCAAACCAAGTTGGAAACCCAATTGTGCACTGGGGAACAAAAAAAATATTTATATGGAGCTACAATTATAAAATGGTTGTATGTTTCGATCTTTACATGTTGACCAATCTTAAATTCAACTTAAGAACAAACCTCTGGAACCTTATCTTGAGTAATTGTCACCCGGGACTATCTGTGCATTGCTTGCTTTGAGCAACTAGACCTTCTTATATTATTCTAACAGAGTCCTTGTGTCTATTTATTGGTATGATTGTGACTTATTTTGAACCATCATTGGTGGACTTGTTCTGTGTAGTGATTTCAGAGTTTGCCAGGGCAGTGATTGAACGCTGGGAATTTGGTTCTTCTGTGGTGCTGAAGGTTCTCGACCTCCTTCAGCGTCTCCACGCAAACTCCACCTTCGTCCGCTTACCAGCGATTCAACTGGTGGCGCCCCCAGGCAGCGTGCTCTGCTAAGACCTTGCGCTGTTAGGGGTTGTGTTTGGAGGGCTGGGATTTGGTAACCTCTGCATGGGGTTGTGTTGTGCTTGTTGATTTGCCACCATGAGGGGTAATTCTCGAGTTGTCCAGCTCCTAAGGTTCATGGAGGTGGGGGGCTTCTGGGCTGCTAAAATTGCAGCTTCACTAGTCACCCTCCTGCAGTTTTTGAATCCTTCACGCTTCGCTCTCGGCATTAGGTTTGATTGCTCTCGTGTTCTGTATTGTTGTGAGTTTCGTTAGTTTTTGACATTTGACCCCATTTGCTTCTGATTTACTCTGACTGTTCCCTCTCGTGTGACCCGCCCTAGTACTACTCTTTTGTTGTTAACACTTAACGCTCAGCGTCCGATATATGCGGACGCTGAGCTCAGTGACTTAGCGCTCAGCGTACGATATATTCGGAAGCGTTGAGACTGATGCCGGTTGCATCCAGATATGAGCCGACCGGCATCGCGGAACACGGGGTCGCGGCTGTGACGATAGCCGGCACCCCAGTTTGTAATCACCGAGATCGGAGTTGACTCCTGACGCGGGTTGCTTGACCTCGGTTCTAATGTAAATGCCGCGAGTCAGCGGCGGACGCGCGGATCTAACATGTATCTGGGGGGTCTTCCCCCACGACTGGCCCCCCGAACCGTTTTGCGGGGTGGCGCTCGTCGTTGCTATAGTTACTCGGGGTCCGATTGGACCCCAGAGTTTACTGCAAGGAATGCCAGTATAGATGGCCGTCTTGCGTCATCTTTACATGGCACAGTGCCAGCTCTGCAAGTGATAGGCGGACATGATAATACTCTGCCAATCATGAGTATTGCTAGATATTATCATGAAGAAGCAATAAGAAGATTGCATTCTTACATGGCCCATGGATATAAAGTTGAAAAAGTAAAAAAAAAAAATGTTATTCAATAAAAAAACTGAAAGTAATAAATCACTATTTTAAATAATTGCCCCCCAAAAAACTCCCCCAAAAACATATAAGAGACACTATAAATAAAAATAAAAAAGTCTAAATATAACACAAAACGACCCACATATCATAGTATCACGCGTCCGTAACACCCGTATAGAATAAAAGTAAATCATTATGGAACACCCCACGAATTATAAACGCCGTAATCAAAAAAAAACTGCTATAAACTTTCCCAAAAGTATTGACTTTTAGCTATTCAATCCACATAAAATGACATAAATTGCGATTCAAAAAAAAACCATGTGTACTCGACCGATACTGGCAAAGTACAACTATGTCCCGAAACCAAGAAAAAACAGCCAGCACAGCTCCGTAGCAAAAAGTAACATGTTATGCCACTTTGGTAAGACGGCAATTACATTAATTGATAGATTTTTCCCCAATTAGGGGGTTTTGTTTGACAAAATTTGTAGTAAAACGTAAGAAATATTATCAAGTCTGGTATCCCCGTTAATCGTGTATTAGACCCATCACCATAGAATAAAGATAGAAACATGATTATTAGTCTATACGTTTGAAAACAAACAAAAAAGTAGAGTAAAAAAATCCACCCGTACAGAATTGTATGCCATTTTCTACTCCTGCCCCTCAAAAAAGTTCCTAAAATTTCAACAATAGGGTATGATACAACCCCAAAATGGTAACAAGGAAAAAAGCATCTCATCCCGCAAAACAAAAATGGCAATCCACATGGCCCAATAACGCAAAAGCGAAAATTTGAAGCCTATTCAATAACGGGGGGCCAATGAGCGAACTAAAACCTGCAGCTGCAGGGCGCCTTCCTGCCTTCTGACGTCTCGCTGTGCGACACCATTTAAAACACAAGTAACGGCACATGTGGGGGGTCTTATTGTATCAGGGAGGAAATTGCCAGAACAAATTGATGTGGGTTTTTCTCTTTTTATATTGGAAAGTGTTAACAGTTTAGTGCTAATATGAACGTTGATAAGGGAAACAATGACCATTCTAAATGCACCTCCATTTATGGATTCAATTACTATTGACGATACAGGGGGTTACAACTTCGCTTATTAAAAGGGTTTCTGTAAGCTTGAGGGGGGTTTGCAAGGATTATGAAAATGGGTGGTTATATAGGGGTTTTGATGGCCTTAAATGATGTAAAATTCATTTCCAAACGTATTATCCCCAAAATAGTTCAATTGTGTAAAATCCGGAGAAAAGCGAATTCTTTTTGTAAAGCCGACGTGACATCAAAAAATAAAGTATAAGACATATCAAAAATTATGAAAATGTAAAGTAGACAGAGCTATGGGGAAAATTATCAGCAACTTATTTAGGTGGTAAATTATCTGC
>CM033643.1:203930542-203950101 GCA_019512145.1 Engystomops pustulosus
CTGGAAACGCAATGATTTTGAATTTCGAAAATGGCAAATTTTTCAAAAAATTTATCATATTTTCTTTTTTTTTGTAAATAAACGCAAAACTTATCAGCCAAAATTTACCACTAAAATGAAGTACAACATGTGGGGAAAAAACAATCTCAGAATCGTTTTGATAAGTAACAGTGTTCAAAAGTTATAACCATATAAAGCGACGCAGGTCAGAATCCAAAAAATCGGGCTGAGCCTTAACCTGCAAAATGGCTGCGTCGTTAAGGGGTTAATGTTTGTTAGTCTGTTTGTGTTGTTCCCTTCCCGCACTTATCAGTGTATTCCGAGTCTTCTAGTAGTCGTCCTACGGTTTAGCGTGGGGGGCTATAGAAAGGGACAGAGGTGGGGGCGAGCTCAGGGCACACTATCCCCTGTCTTCTGTGTTACACAACCCTAACAGTTGTCTTTTTAAATGGATTTGTTTTAATTGATCTAATTTTCCAGTATTCTTTTAGTATTTATTCCTCATGTTTTCCAGATCTTGCTGTCATTATATAGAAAGCTTCATTGTTTACTTCACATGGGTAAAAACTGGTCCATGGTCATGTGATGTCACACAGGTGCACAGCTCGTTATCACAGAGAGTGATCAGCGCTGTGTGTTATAATGAGCTGTGCACCTGTGTGACATCACATGACCAGGGACCAGTATTTATCAACAGGAAGTAAACAAAGAAACTTCCTGTTGAATGTTTGCAAGCTGAGATCTAGAAAACCTTGAGAAATTGATACAGAAAGTATACAGGAAAATTTTGTAACTTTTCTTCACACAAAAAATATCAATTATGTGCTCAAAGTGGACAACCCCTTTAAGACCGATTACTTCATTTATTTGTAGCTATTTTGTTGCTGACAAAAAGTATCTCACTTTTTACGTTCTCCACACCTCTGACGGGAAGGGAATAAATTGCTCAACAGTGGAGGTCTCAGTGGTCACACATTTTGCATATTATCCTCTAGCTTGTGGATAGAAAAAGTGTTGAATCTTGGACTCTATATGCTTCTCTGTAGGTCCTATATGTTTTGCACGCCAATGGCTCAATGGCCACTGACTGTCACACAAGATCCTTCTTTTTGCAGATGCTCCCACTTAGTCATCTGACCATCAAAGTCTGTTAACAGTTCTTCACATTTGCCTATATTTTTGGCTTAAGAGTAGTGTCCTCCCTTAACTTTCAATTTGGCTGGATTTATCTAGAGCTGTTGTCCTGGTAATAGTTTTTCAACACTGCTGTTTGGTGCATAATTAGAAATGATTTGACCTGGAGCAAACTTTTGACTTTACAGCTTCCTGCTCTACCAGGAAGTGGCCCCTAGGAAAGTATAAGTCATCCAAGATTCACTTAGATGAAGTTTAGCCGAAAAGACAATCTACCGTATATACTCGGGTATAAGCCGACCCAAGTATAAGCCGAGGCCCCCAATTTTACCACAAAAAACCTGGTAAAACCTATATGTTTTTACTCGAGTATAAGCCGAGTTTGGGTTTTCAGCACAATTTTTTGTTTGTGCTGGAAAATCTAGGCCTTATACTCGAGTATATATTGTTCCAACAATAGATGTGGAATATTGTATATAACCCCTTCTAGTCCATAATGAATGACAGCACCAGCTATGTGCCGTTTTACAAAATTCCTCCAAAGTAAAGCAGAAAAGATCCAACTTCAATTTGGTGCTTGAAAAATGGCAGACTCATGCCAAATCTATGAAGCATTGAATAGATTCCCTTATGTCTAGCAGCCGCTTAGCAGCCCGACCAGCCCCCCATTGTATGGGCCCCATAGCAACTGCTACAGCAGTTATTCTGCTACTGATTTTCCAATATTCAATACATGTGCAGGTGACTAAGTTTTAGGGCATTTTGTTAATTTTTTGTCAGCTTGTTGCTGTATCGTCTCAGCAGAAAAAAAACTGAAAAAGACTGATTAACATTTTATTGTGTTTTTTAATTAGAGAAAAAGTTTTGTATCAAAAAGGTCTAAAGGTACCTGTATATGAAGACCATCGCTTTGTGTACCAGTCTTAATCATGTTACCCTCTGCAGGAATATGTGCCAGAATTATTAAGAATTCCAACTGAAACAGCCTATAACAAAAATGTTAAGCGGACTTAATCTGCAAAGTTCTAGTTTGGGTTTGGCTCATCTTTCCCCTGCATTTAATGCCCTGCAACTCTTTAAATACCAGTGACAAAGTCTCCAGAAGCATTGAACTGGCTGTGGCAGTGGTCAACGGCGCTGGTCACCTCCATTTTGGGGAGGATCTTCACTCGCCAATTACTTAATCAGAAGCGACGACCATCTCCAAAATGGCTTCACACGTGCCCACAGCAGTTAACAACTTGTGTCACTTGTCAACTTGTGTCATTTAAACAGTTAACACCTGATCGTAGATGTGTTACTGGTCAAAATCGAACCCAAATTTTAATGTGTCCGTTCATCACTAGTCATGACCTTGGCCTACCTTGATGCTTGCACGAAAACACAAAAAGCCTCAACTTTATCACATGCTGCCCAAATTGTGACTTTTTGCACCCCTTGGAACAGATGTTTTTGTTATTGCATTTTCTGGTTTAATTTGCTTTATACATCTTATATTTAGGTGCTCAAAATTAATCAGACCTTATTTTAATCAAACATCATCAATAGCAGAACCATCAGTACTGTATATAACCATACAGATGAGATGTAAAACTCCTACCAGCACAATATAAAAGAACAATTTTTAAAGGACCAACATGTTACATTATACATTGTTTGATTTTACATTGAAAAGTAATACAATCAAGAAAATGAATAGATCTATGAATTAGTGATAGTTTTATTCTTTGCCTGGCATCGCTCAGTGTTTAAAATGTATACTTAGCAAAATGGCTCCAGTATTTTGTTTTATAAGAAACAATGACCGCATCTTCCAGTAAGATAAATTTGAGCTCTTGTTCGTGGATATCTTGGCAATGCAACTATAAATTAGACTCGAGCAATAAATAATCTCGGGAATCTTAAAAGTCCATTAGTGGAAGTTTTTTTTTTATCACAAAGAATATGAATCTTTAAGAAAAAAAATGGCCATTTTGCAGAGTCGTTTTTATCTCCTATCTTGATGAGTTACCACTATTTGCATCATAACTAATAGGGAGAAGTTAAAATGTCTTGTAGCCCGTAGTTTTTATTATTTGTAATCAGTAAAAAGCTTTGATCACAGATACTTTGGCAGGACATGTGTTTGTATTTATTGTATATCCCCAGCTATATATCACGAATGTAAGCCTAGCAGAAATGTCCTCCATACTTTATCCATTGTAATTATTTATGGTCATCTTTACATTAATTCAGTTACGAATTCTCTATCCTAGCTACAAAAAGAGGCCAAACTTTAAAGTCTTAATAAAAGTTATTGCAGGAGGAGTCTAAGATCACATGTTTGGATTGTAAAGAAATACTGCAAAAATTATTACCTTACTAGATTGTAATAAGGTTGTGATGAGTGGACCTGAACTTTGACTTCAGATAGAAATTCAGCTTTAGGATAACCCCCCCCCTGCCTGTTACACCCACAATTGTTGCTGGAAGCAACAACAGGAGGATCGCCATTTTCTCTAGGATCCTCGCTCCCAATGATGTAAAGGGAACTGACGAACCTCTGGAAAATCAACAGAAAACTGGACCGTACATCCACACATCATATAATGAGCTATTGCCGCTAGGCTACATTTACAAAATAAACTTGAGGCTTTTAGTTACATTTTGATCACATTGCTTAAGCCCAATAACCACTTCACAGTCACCTCGATCTAGTGGGTCCCTACGCTATTAGGTGCGGCATCACATGGCATCCACCACAGCTGTACAGGGACCAAGACCAAGTTGCCCCCCAGCACCCATACTGGCAGGCCTAGCCCCTGATTCCGAGCCCTGCTCATCCCTCTTTAGTCAGGTAATGTGATTTGATGGTGACTAACTGAGAATTATTTGCTTTTCTGTTGTTTAAAGTTTAACACTCCCTGAATGATGTGACGGCCGGGACTGCACCACAAGGCTCTCTACACTAGGGACACAAATTTAGAGAGGCGAGTCTCCGGTAGAGGAGAAGGCGCTACTGCGCTTGAGCATAGTTCTGTTAATGCAGGAGTTGCGCAATTAGCTTCCAAAGGAGAGAGGAGAGGCAGGGGGAGGTGAGTATGACAACGCTACTGGGGCCGTGGAGTAGCCTTCACCCCCAAAGTTATCTCATTCTACTCTATGCCTCCAGTAGCCTCTGAACAAAATTAACATATTAAGGTATTAAAGGAAATCTACCACTAGGATGAAGGATTGTAAACCATGCACACTGACATACTGGTGTGTGCCCCCTCTGGCAGGATCCAAAAAAATGGCTTAAAAAATTATGCAAATGAACCTGAGAAGCTCAGGGCTCTATACTTGTCAATGGAGCCTGGAGCCCCTTAGGGTCATTTGCAAAATTTTCAAAGCCTTTTTTTCTAAAAAGAAAGGCATACAACGCTAAAAGAAGAGCGGATCCTTCCAGTGGGGCACACACCAGCTTGTAAGTGTGCTTGGTTTACATACCTTGATCCGGGTGGTATATTTAGGCAGCAGCTGGATCCAACTTTAAGCCAAAAATAGGATGCAGAACACAATCCTAGACCACAAAATGCATAAATCCATCTAAGTATAGTAAAGAAGCTTATGTCTACTTTGCTACCCATAATTTAATGTGCAACTAATTACCACATCTCGTATTCCTGTGTGTAAATATTGAACTTACATACTCGTTATAACGCTCTCTGGTGACCTTATGATTTATTCTTAGAACCTTCTTCCATTGTCTCCAGTGCTGATGGTCGCACATGCTCAGTTACTCCCGTCCACTACCCAAATCCACATTAACACAGTAGACAAGCCAATTCCTGTAGAACTGACTTATTCTCACTACCAATGTTGACAATAGGTGAATTTCCACATTTACTCCTTTAGAAATATACAAAAGCATTTTTGGACATTTTTGTGGATATTTTTACAATAACTTAATTGTAGACCACGAAACGCATTGTGGTATAATCCAACTAAGTATGGTAAAGAACCCTATGTCTACTTTGCTACCCATAATTTGATGCACACCTAATTTCCATATCTCGTACTCCTGAGTGTAGATATTGAACTTACATACTCGTTATAACACTCTCTGGTGACCTTATGATTTATTCTTAGAACCTTCTTCCATTGTCTCCAGTGCTGATGGTCGCACATGCTCAGTAACTCCCGTCCACTACCCAAATCCACATTAGCATAGTAAACAAGGTAATTCCTGTAGAACTGACTTATTCTCACAACCAATGTTGACGATAGGCAAATGTCCACATGTACGCCTTTAGAATTATACAACAGCATTTTTGGACATTTTTTGTGGACATTTTTACAATAAATTTAATTGCGGGATGTAATTGGGCAATGTAATATGTAGCAGTGGGATGATTTCATGAAGATGGAAATCTGCCTTGTAATGAAAGTGAAAATACCTTCTTGTCAAGAAGTGGTTAATGTAATCCAATATTCTGGATAATAGTAATAAATCATCTGACGCCAGCCTACAAAATTCTTCGCTGAGTGCAGGGAAAGTTTAAGCCTTTTTGGTTGTTCTAGATAACATGAAGGACACATCAGTGAAAAGTGACGACTTAGGAAGCATATTTGCAAATAAGCTGCTGGGAAACAGAAATTAGCAATAATGAAGCTACTCAGAGATCAGCCCTCTGCCCTTTCTCCAGCTAAGGCCTTATTCTTTGATCTTCCATATCTGTAGTGAGTAATGATATGTTGGTTCTCAGCCAGGGAAGCTTCAGAATGTTTCATATGAATTTGCTCTCCAGAACCACTTATGTGTAACCTTCTGTTGATCTTTCTCCTTTAAGAAGCATCTTAGCATATGAACCTTGTAACCAGTGATTTACACATGTACTTACACAATGGAGAAGACACTATTGTCTTCTTCTCTCATAATGTTGTCAAGGGGACTAACAATGGATGAATGGGAAAGGATCCATCTTCTTACCCTATGACACATGACCTATCAATACAACCCTTTTATTGTTTTACTGCACCTGATCACTATGTGTATAGATCAAAACTATAATTATTTAATAGACTATTGTGCCGTTAATTATTTGACCTTTTTCTTTCATTTGTAAGTCTCCAGCTAATTAATACCCCCGCTTATGTGTAAGAAGAATAATATCAGGTGTTCTTTTTTTTTTTTAAAGGACATCTACCACCAGGATGAAGGATGGTAAACCACGCACACTGACATACTGGTGTGTGCCTAAATTATGCAAATTAGCTGTTGATGGAGCCCGGAGCCCCTCAGGTTCATTTGCATAATGTTATAGCCTTTAAAAAAAAGAAAAGATGAGTGGATCCTGGCAGAGGGGGTCACACACCAGCACCAGTGTGCTTGGTTTACAATCGTTCATCCTGGTGGCATATTTCCTTTTTATATGCTCTTTGTAATGTCATACTGTTTCAATACACAATATATAACAACTAGTAAAAGCATATTAAAGTTTAAGACATGTTGGGGGTCATTTTTCTTATCCCTGTTTGTTTTTTTCCGTCTGCTTCTTTGGTAATTTATCAATCTCACTTTTTCCTTGTGTTAAATGGGGGATTATTTAAAGATCTCTTTTTGAGACATTTATAACAAATGTCGCAAAAATGTCGCAGAAATGTCTCAAGCCACTTCTTTCCATTTTCTAAGTTTTCCTTAAGTATGGTTTGGTCTGGAGTTTTTTGCGCCATAAAATGGCACAAACTTTAGATAATTTAAAATGATAAATGTCATTTGCAACATTTAGAAGATACATGTGTCTTACTGACAAAAACAAATGTCTGACGCACATTTTAAAATGTCCCAGAAAAAGGCGCAAAAATTGCAATGCGCCAAAAAATGTCTCAAAAAAGACAGAACAAAACAGGAAGAAAAATAAAGACAAATGACCCCCATTGTGTCTAACGTTTTTAATGTTTGGACACAGCCACCAGCCTCCCTTTAAATGCTGTCTACAAAGCCACTGCCAGCTTTGCCAGAGACGTTTAAAGAGTTAACAACATGATTGGTGCCAGCACCATTCGCTGGTGTTACTGGTAGGAGGTGGGAAAGGAACTCTGAACTGCAGGCTGTGCAAAGGTGTCCACATCCTTTCCCTGTGCAGCCCATTGGATAATAGTCCCCTTTTTCACTGTGGATTATGTCTAAATACTCATGTCCTATTGTACTAGTGATAGCCCAGCGGCCTGCTATAAATAACAGAAGAATAATGGAAGGTAAGCTGCTATTCATATACTAATAATAATAATTCCTTTATTTATATAGTGCACACAGATTACACAGCGGAGCACAAAGTTTGCCAAATCAGTCCCTGACCCCATGGGGCTCACAATCTAATCAACCTATCAGTATGTTTTGGAGTGTGGGAGGAAACCGGAGGACGGGGAGGAAACCTACGCAAATACGGAGAGAACATACAAACTCTTTGCAGATGTTGACCTGGGATTAGAACCCAGGTCTACATGGAAAACAGAAGTAGAACCTTCCAGCTTTCTGTTTCTGTTACTCACTCCTAAAAGGTATTGCAACACAAAATCCCGATGCACCAAACAGTATTATGTCCTCGATAACCCCAAAGTGAAGAGCATGTGAGGCTCGTGAGGCTCACCGGAAAGGGGTATAATGATGACTGTTATGTGACCTGTCTATATGGATTTTATATGCTCCGAATAAAATACAAGTTTGTCTACAAGAAGATTGCATTGTGCTGGAGGAATATTTTCTCTTGAAAATCCAGATGCAGGTGTAAACTGGGTCCTATTGTGATTTTTCCATGTTTTAATCCTGGCTTTATCCTTTTTTGTGTCTTGATTCTGATCTGCTCTCTTTTCGTGACAATCCCTACAAAGTCTTTGGCCATGATTCTGAGCTGACTCTTCTTTCTGTTCCTCAACTACACAAGAATACTGCTTACCCTGACCTCGGCTTGCTCTTGACCACTCTTTGCCTGGTCCTCTTTCACTACATCCCATTGACGTCTCTTGATCAGCCTGTGTCTGGTGCTACCTGTAGTGGGACCTCTTTGAGACCTGGTTACAGAAACCTATAGCCAGACATCTCAGGACCCTTATGTAGTGAGACTACATCCATTTACAGGGGTATAGAGTGAGAACCAACCTTAATATAAGGGACAAGGAGAATATGACACCTTAATATCTACTGTTTGAAAACAATCTCTTTCGGGGCTTGGCAAAAAAAAAAAATCTATCATCTGTCCAATTACCAGTATATATCTATTCTTAAATTTTTTCACCAGCTTTTGAGCACCAAACATAAATGCATTTCCCATCCACTATTTGTCTTCGAAATTTGTTGATCTAAGTAAATTGCTTTATGATTATTTTAAGGCAATGGTGGCCTAGAATTTCTAGACCCCCAGAGTCAACATCCACATATCTTTGCCTCTCTATTATCTACCTAATATATACTTATGTACAGAGAACCCTCTGCAACTTTTTTGAATTGATGCACCAAAAAAAAAAACAACTGGTAATTTAGCTATTTAATTAAGCGGTGTTTCCATCTCAGGTACCTGCCATATGTCTAATGGTATTTTCTACCGGCTTTCCACACACCGTAGCTCATTGTTTTAATTAGTTATACCTTAAGAAATCTTCCCAGCTCTAATACAAAATAACGAAGCAGACGTCTACAGCTGAATAATTGCAAGATTATTATGAAAGATATGGGATTTACTAATAGCACCAATGGGAATTTTGTTTTCAAGGAACGAAAAAAAAAAAAAATAGTGCTTCAATTGGTTATTTATATCTCTACTTCCTTGCAGTCTGAAATGTGCCAGGAGAGAAAACAGAATGAAGTCGGCTCTGTTATTACACCAGAACATATTGTCACTGTTATAAACAGCCCACGTTCACTGGAGCTGCCAATTATTCCCCAGCCGCCATTTTTTTTATTCAGATTGATCTCTTCATGCTTCAGGCTGTTTCACACCCGTGACTTGGAAATATCCCTTGTGGCCTGTTGGCTAATTAAGAGCAAAATCCATCTTTTGATGAAATAACGCTGCCACCGGATAAGATTTTTAACAATTTTTTTTTTTCTATAATTCTTAATCATATTTTAAAAACAGAGGCCTGAAACGCCTTGTACGTGGCACAAGGAGCATCGGCGATATCCGGCAATTAGGCCTGATTAAAGGGACAGCTACATAATTTATGTCATGGTGTCATTTTTATCAGAGCAAATGAGTTTTCTGGGCAAGACACCTGCATATGCTTATTGGCACTTAGAGCCTGGGCAGCAAAACGAGAGGCACAAAAAAAACGGCGGATACCGGGTTTTCTGTAAGTCATTTTGACACTGGTGTGAAATGAGCAAATCAGCATTCTGAGGAATGTGTTCACACTTTGAAGAGACAGGCAGACATCCCGAGCATGTGGGGTGACACCAATCAGCAGAGGAAAATGATGCCCAACATGGCACGGCACTATGGGAAAATTAACCTCGTCTGCCGGCGCTGACATTTCACAGATATTATCTGTATTGTGCTACCATGTATAATGCATAACTTAAAAATACAGGAATAATCCTAATGGCCACCATGGCATTGCACTGTGTGTGTGTAGAGTCTACAATGTGAGAGTGGTAGTTAGCGCTATCAAAAAATAATGATACAATTTATCAAAATGTGACATTTTTATGACACGCTGCAAAAGAGTAGCTGGGTGATCGAAAGGAACGCAATTTATATTGACTGCTGGGATGGCCGAGATCGAAAATAATCCATAGGAAAAATACAACCTGGCGGAGGTTTTATGGAAAGAAAATTGTAGTCAATTCTGATGAATCTTAAAACTCAGACAATATTGGATGTCAGATCTAGAGGGTTTTGACTTCATGCAAACAGGTAATGATAATAAAACAATTTAGTCGGGAGTAATCGGGCTGCGCCCTAGGGTGGAGAAATAACGAGCCACAAGTATGGCAGGACACAGGGAAAACAAAAAAGAAAGCGCACATTCAAATGGAGAGTAACAGAGCACAAACAGTGCGAACAACAGGGTATATTTTGCTCAACAGATTGTCATAAATATGAAGCAAAAGGTAAGTAGTGCAGCCAGAGAGCCGGTTCCTTGTGCAACAGGCATCCAGGTGGCCAATGGATCATGGATGGATATGATCGGATCCACAAGAACAGTTGGTGAACTGGAAGGAAGGAACAGCTACAGACGATGTAACAACTACATTTACTATACTGTATGTACACAATGCATTTAGCAATTTTCAATTGAAAAAGGCTGATGTATTAACCGCAACATGTTGTGTACATATAATAATCGAAGTTGCAGCTTCAACTGAAGCAGCGTTTTCCTTCCGGTTTACTGGCTTGCTTATCTCCCAATAAAACAATTTTAAATCTGTGGCAAATAATTATGTGACTATTTGTGAAAAATAATAAACTGAGCGGCATGCAATATTATTCGGGCCCCTTAAGTTAATACTTTATAGCACCACCTTTAGCAGTGATTGCAACTGCAAGTTCATCATGGTTTCAGGTCTCCATCAGTTTTTCACATATAGAGACTGAAATTCTTGCCCATTCTCCCTTGGAAAACAGCTGGAGCTCAGTGAGGTTGGATGGAGAGCGGTTGTGAAGAGTACTTTTCCGCTTTTTCACAGATTGCCGATTGGATTCAGGTCTGTATTGTGACTTGGCCATTCTAACACCTGGATACGGTTATTTGTGAACCTTTCATTGTAGATTTTGCTTAATGTTTGGGTTCATTGTCTTGTTGGAAGATAAATCTCTGTCCCTGTCTCAGGTCTTTTACAGACTACAACAGGTTTTCTTCCAGAATGGTCCAGTATTTGGCTCCATCCCATTGAATTTTAATTTTGAAGAAAAGCCCAAACCACGATTTTACCACCACCATATGTGACAGTGGGGATGGAGCCACCATCTGTGACAGTGGGGATGGAGCCACCACCATGTGTGACAGTGGGGATTGAGCCACCACGTGTGACAGTGGGGATGGTGGGCTCAGGGTGACATTGGGGATGGTGCCCCCACCATGTGTGACAATGGGGATGGTGGCCCCACCATGTGTGACAATGGGAATGGTGGCCCCACCATGTGTGACAGTGGGGATGGTGTGTTCAGGGGGATGAGCTGTGTTGCTTTTATGACAAACATATCATTTGGTAATGTGGCCAAAAAGTTTGAATTCCATTTTGTCACACCTTCTTCCACACGTTTGGTGTCTCCCAAGTGGCTTGTGGCAAACTTTAAAGGAAACTTTTTATGGATATCTTTGAGAAGTTACTTTCTTCTTGCCCCTCTTCCATAAAGGCCAGATTTGTGCAGTGTTCGACTGATTGTTGGCTGCATCTCTGATCAGTCTTCTCCTTGTTTGAGGGAAGGCAAGGTCTTGGTAGATTTGCAGTGGTCTGATGCTCTCTCCATTTCAATATGATCGCTTGCACACGGCTCCTTGGTTTGTGAAATCTTTTTGTATCCAAATCCGGCTTTAAACTTCTCCACAACAGCATCACAGACCTGCCTCGTGTGTTCCTGGGTAGAGATGAGCGAACATGCTCGTTCGAGCATTAGCGTACTCGTAACTGCTCGTTGCTCGGACGAATACTTCGCCAGCTTGAGAAAATGGCATCTCCCGCCGTTTTGATTTTTGGCGGCCAGAAAAAGAGCCAATCACAAGCCATGAGCCCCTGCATTCCACCCAGGATGAAGTGGTACCCTTACACGTCGATAGCAGTGGTTGGCTGGCCTGATCAGGTGACCCTGGAATAGACTAGCCCCTGCCCGCGCTGCTCGCATCATTCTCTGTCTGGATGCCATCAGGGAGAGATCTGCTGCTCCTGCAGGGATAGCGTTGGGGTGTTATATCAGCTTAGTGTTAGGCAGGAGTGAGTCTACAAGAACCCAACAGCCCTTCTTAGGGCTAGAATAGCGTTATATTTTATTTATTTATTTTTATTTGCTTGTGGCTGGCCTTGCTGGCACTAGTAGTGCAGCTAGTACCATATTGTGACGAATTTGCAGGGAGTCTTGCGAACGTTCTATTTAGCTCTTAGTGACACACATATCCATCTCTAACACCTAAGTGGGACAATTTATCAGGGGTTTTATTGAATTAGGCACAGTCTGCTTTTTTTTTTTCTTTTTTTTTTTTTTCAAAACTAAAAGTCATCAGGCACAGCACAAAATCCTATTGTGTGCTGTCATTGTAGGTTAGAAACTAGCCATAGCAATAGGATAGCATTGTTTTGTTAAAAAAACAAAAACACAGAAAAACACAAAAAAACCACACAAATAAAACACAGTTTACACTTTAATTTTGAAAATGTTGAACCCAAGGGCTAGGGGTAGAGGACAAGGGCGTGGGCGTCCAACTACTGCAGGGGTCAGAGGCTGTGGTCCTGGGCGGGGTGAGACACCACCTGCTGATGAGGGAGCAGGGGAACGCCGCCAAGCTACACTTGTTCATGTCTCAAGTTACTGGGACTCGTGGTAGAGCACTGTTGAGGCCAGAACAGTGCGAACAGGTGATGTCGTGAATTGCGGACAATGCTTCTAGCCATTTGTCCACCAGTCAGTCTTCCACGCAGTCCACCCATGTCAACGAAATCAGCACTCCTCCAGCTCCTCCACCTCAGCCCCCTTCCCCCCAGTCTGCCCCCTCCCAGGAAAATTTGGCATTTGAACCGGCATACTCTGAGGAACTGTTTTCTGGACCCTTCCCAGAGTCACAAACCACTTGTCCGGTTGCTGCTGAGCTCTTTTCCGATGCCCAGGTTTTTCACCAGTCGCAGTCTGTGGGTGATGATTACATTGTTGACGTAGTGGAAGAGGTGTGTAAAGAGGTGTCGGACGATGAGGAGACACGGTTGTCAGACAGTGGTGAAGTTGTTGTCAGGGCAGGAAGTCCGAGGAGGGAGCAGACTGAGGGATCGGATGATGAGGTGACAGACCCAAGCTGGGTTGATAGGCCGGGTGAACACAGTGCTTATGAGACGGAGGCGAATCCTCGACGAGAACAGGTTGGAAGAGGCAGTGGTGGGGCCAGACGGAGAGGCAGGGACAGAGCTGTTGCATCAGCGCCAAATGTTTCACGTAGCGAAGCTCCCGTGGCGAGGGCTAGATTTTCAGAAGTCTGGAGGTTCTTTAAAGAAACACCGGATGACCGACAGACTGTCGTGTGCAACCTGTGCCATACCAGGATCAGCAGGGGTTCCACCACTACCAGCTTAACCACCACCAGTATGCGCAGGCATATGAATGCTAAACACCCCACTCAATGGAACCAAGGCCATTCACCTCCAGCTGGGCACACCACTGCTCCTTCCCCTGTGTCATCTGCTGCCTCTGCTAGTCAGCCCCCTGCCCAGGACCCCGGCCCAAACACCTCCCGTGCGAAAACCACACCTTCGCCTCCACGATCTTCCACAGCATCCACCAATGTCTCCATGCGCAGCGTTCAGCTCTCCATACCCCAGACGCTGGAACACAAGAGGAAGTACAGTGCAACCCACCTACACGCCCAAGCCCTCAACTTCCACATCTCCAAATTACTTCGGTCCCAGCCACCACTACTTTTCCCGATATGCCGTCCCAGCCCTGCACCAGCACGTGTCAGATAACATCATCCGTGCCCTGACCAACGCCATTTCTGACAAGGTCCACCTGACCACGGACACGTGGACGAGTGCTGCCGAGCAGGGCCACTACATATCGCTGACGGCACATTGGGTTAACTTGGTGGAGGCTGGAACCGAGTCTGACCCTGGGGCTGCTCATATACTGCCAACGCCGAGGATTGCGGGGCCTACCTCGGTCCAGGTCTCTCAGGTCTACTATGCCTCCTCCTCCTCCCACCCCTCCTCCACTTCCTCCTCTGAATTACCATCCGTGGGCATGGCGCAATCAGTCGGTAGCTCTAGGCACAGCAGCAGTGCCGTCGCTAAGCGACAGCAGGCGGTGCTCAAACTGCTGAGCCTAGGCGATAAAAGGCCCCCTGCCCAAGAGCTATTACAGGGCATCAGGGGGCAGACTGATCTGTGGCTGGCACCGCTGAACCTGAAGCCAGGCTTGGTTGTGCGTGACAACGGCCGTAACCTGGTGGCGGCTCTGCAACTCGGCAGACTGACACATGTGCCATGCCTGGCCCATGTGTTAAATCTCATAGTTCAGCGGTTCCTCAAGACATACCCCAATCTGTCTGATTTGCAACGTGCCCACGAGGTGGAATTCAACATTAACCATGTTATCCAGAGTTTACCAGCAGCGCAGAGCGATTGTAGACTGCCAGATGTCAACTTTCACCAGAACTGGTAGTCAGGTCAGTCAGCTTCCTCAAGTCTACAATGAGGAGTGGACGTGGATGTCTGATATCTGTCAGGTGCTGAGTAACTTTGAGGAGTCAACACAGATGGTCAGTGGCGATGCCGCCATCATCAGCCTCACCATCGTGCTGCTTGGCCTGTTGAAAAACTCTCTGGTCAGCATGAAGTCAGAAGCTTTGTGCTCGTCACAAGAGACGGGGGAAGAAGATTCCCTTGTTGATAGCCAAAGCACCCTCAGGTCTGCTTCTCAGCGCATATCAAAGGAGGTAGAGGAGGATGAGGAGGAAGATGAGGAGAATGTTGGCGAGACAGAAGAGGGGAGCATTGTTCATTCCTTCACTGTTCAGCGTGTATGGGCAGAAGAAGAGGAGTTGGAGGAGGAGGAAATGGACAGTCAAAAAATTAAATTTTTCTGAAGGACCACCTACCTGCTCCTCTGGTTTGAAAACTTTTTTGGACTGCCACACAGGCACTATCCAAATTTAATTGTCTCCATAGCAGACTCCACACATCGTCTTTATAGCTGCCTCCACACGTTGTCTCCATTGCTAACTCCACACATCATCTCCATAGCTGCCTCCCAAAGTCGTCCATATAGCTGCCTCCATACATCGTCCCCTTAGCAAACGAGCTGTGTCAGGCAGAATTTTGGGTTGTTTTCATGGCTTCCACATCAAACTTGTTAACTTTGTCGCCACCCTGCAGTATTATCCACAAAATATACTGGCAAACTTTTATCATTTACCGATATTATTTCAGCGCTTCTTGCGCAGCTGTTTACATTCCCCTCACCCACCATAACCATGCCAATTACTTATAAGAACAGTACTACACTTGATCTTATACAAAAGGTTATTAGAAGTGATTTTTGTAGCTCCCGCATGCTTTGAAAATTATACTTTTTTCAAAGGAAACGCTTCTGGCCCCCAGGCTCATGTTGGGTGGGGAGGAGCCGAGAGACAGGGGCTTGGACAGGCGAATGCTCGCCTGGCAGCGGACCACCAGCTCCATCCCAAGATTAGGCAGCCTCAGAGGCATCCATGCATACTGCCCCTGCTGTTTCCTGTCCATTTCGCCTCCAATTACTAGGACACCCACCAATCAAGAAAAAGAACATTTAGAAAACTATACAGGAGTATAGGATCATTGCATTTCTATTGCCTAAGCATATAGATCCCCGGTTGATGCACCCTAGACAATGGCTGATAAATATACATATATCCTATTGTACCTCTAGGAAAACCCCCTAGAGGAAAAAGACAGACTAGAAATATACACAAATAGTAGAAAAAAAATACTTTATTTTGACAATCCATTAAAGCATTAAAACATCCGGGTGGTGGCAAAAGCAGAGGAAAAAGGGGGCATCACCGGACACAAAAATGGAGGAACATGTATACACATATAATCAGATAAGACTTGTGTATTGAATGAATGGGGCACTCGGTATGAGCCAACAATAGGGCTGTATATCGTTCATACGTTCTACATAGAGATCAAATAACATGGCAATCATAGTAAAAAAGGATCTTACTCTAACGTTTAGGAATGACGCTCCACTGTCCGGGATGGCACAAGGACAGTGTATATTTGTGTATATTTCTAGTCTGGTACAATAGGATATAAGAAAAACAACATGTAGCTGTCCTGACGGAGTGGCTGGTCGGGCATGTGTCCTGCCACTTCATTCTAAATTAAAGGAGTGATGGAAACTGCTCAACATATCACATTCATTCATTTCTACATGGAAGTGCAGAACATAGTCAATTTATGTCGCTTCCATGATATTTTTAAGGCCGTCAGGACACTTTTTTGACCTACAATCCAATCAATTAGTGAGAACAGCGAGTTCTTGAGATTGGGGAGTGTGTCAGCAGTTGGACCCCCGCCGTTCAGATTCTTACCCCCTATCTAGGGGTAGTATGGTAAAGGAGGGTCAAAACAAAAGCAGACAAAAGTACCCATGAATCTGGCACCCCTCTACTGTGCCCCTACAGGGTGCACCACCTTTTTTTAGGTGCACCTTTAACAAGGGACGTGCAACACATTTCCGTTGGACTTTGCATGATAAATGTGGTACAGCACCAGAACGCATGAAGTGTAGCATGAAGAACAGTCCAGACGCGCAAAAAAAGAAATGAAGTGACACAAATGTGGTGCGGAAACTTTTTAAATAGCTGTGCAAGGAGTTTGCACTAAAAAGAACATGCAAAGTCCAACAGAAAACTGGCGCAGGGGCCTTAGTAAATGTGCCCCACTACAGGCAGTCCACTACTAAAGGACACCCAACTTACAGACGACCCTTAGTTACAAACGGACCTCTGGATGGTAATAAATTACTGTGCTTTGGCCCCAGGCTACAATGATCAGCTGTAACAGTTATCACAGGCGTCTGTAATGAAGCTTTAGTGTTAATTAGAGATGAGCGAACACTAAAATGCTCGGGTACTCGTTATTCGAGACGAACTTTTCCCGATGCTCGAGTGCTCGTCTCGAATAACGACCCCATTGAAGTCAATGGGAGACTCGAGCATTTTTCAAGGGGACCAAGGCTCTGCACAGGGAAGCTTGGCCAAACCACCTGGAACCTCAAAAAGGATGGAAACACCACGGAAATGGACAGGAAACAGCAGGCAGCATGCATGGATGCCTCTGAGGCTGCCTAATCGCACCATATGCCAAAATTATGGGCACAGCATGGCCATGACAGAGTGACAGAATGAAGCTAATAGCATCTAAAACATCCAATAATTGACCCTGACCTATGGGGATGGCATGCAGAGGCGCGGCAGCAGCGGCAGGCTAGAGAGTGGCATGGCGACATACCCTAAATGGACTCAGGCTTCAAACCAATGGTGGCAAGAGGAACCAAGGAGGTGACAAGAAGCGCTCAAATAATATCGCTACATGATAAAGTTTGCCAGATATTTGTGGATTACACAGCAGGGTGCGACAAATTACATGGAAGCCATGAAACACCCCAAATTCTGCCTGACACAGCTCGTTTGATAAGGGACCATTATGCTTACAGTTCATGCCATCGCTGCACTTGCTGCCGTCTCCTTTCGAATAGTTTAAAATAATATAACCCTCATCCATAAGCTCGTGTATAAATGCTGCACCCCCCTACCCTCCCTCTCTTATCTCAGTCTATCGCCCAACCCGTGCTCTTAGATCCGCCATGACTTAGATTATAAACCTCTACCGCTAGTGCGGACCTCCCACTCGCGCTCTCCAGACTGTCTCTAGAGCGCACCATATCTATGGAAGCTCTGCCCCGGACTATCAAACTAAATACCTAACCTCCAAAGTTTCAAACCGTGCTCTTAAAACCCATTCTTTCAGGCAAGCCTATAACACTCATTAACTGCATGAAGTTTTAACTCTTACTAACCCGTCCTGTGTCGCCTCCCATCTGTATCCACAACCACAGGCACCAGACTTCCGCTGCAGTCCCATTCACCCCTGGACCTGGTATATAAGATGACGGCTGAGGTTTCATCAAAGCGACAGCAATTCCATTTATTATCTTTTTTTCTATCCCTAAAAAGAATGGCTTGACCATTAATATTCTTTTATTACCTCTCGTGTTACCACCCCATCATCTTCATAAACCGTAAGCTCTCTGGCGAGCATGGAACCTCACTCCTGTTGTCCATACAAATGTTGTGCTCTGTTACATCTTTTGTATTTTTGTTTCCTATGATTTGTAAAGCGCGCAGAATATGATGACGCTATATAAATAAAGATTATTATTTTATGGAGGCGGTGAACTGTATGATTTAAAGGTGCTGCAACTATGTTAGTTGGATCTTTTATGGAGCTGGCGCCTGTGCAGGCCAGGCGAGCTTTCGCCAATTCAAGCCCCTGTCTCTAGGCTACTCCCCAAACAGCACTTCTAAGAACCTTTTGTATAAGATCAAGTGTAGTAGCGTTCTTATAAGTTTAGGATATGCCGGGTGAGGGGAATGTAAACAGATGCGCAAGAAGCGCTGAAATAATATCCCTAAATGGTAAAAGTTTGCCAGTATATTTTGTGGATTCCACATCAAAGTTGTTAACTTTGTCGCCACCCTGCTGTGTTATCCACAAAATAATGCGCAAGAAGCGCTGAAATAATATCCCTAAATGGTAAAAGTTTGCCAGTATATTTTGTGGATTCCACATCAAAGTTGTTAACTTTGTCGCCACCCTGCTGTGTTATCCACAAAATATACTGGCAAACTTTTACCAGTAACAGTTATCACAGGCGTCTGTAATGAAGCTTTAGTGTTAATCCTGGTTCTTATGACAATCCAACATTCTTAAAATCCAATTGTCACCAAAGACCAAAAAAATTCTGGCTGGGGTTACAATTATAAAATATACAGTTCCGACTTACATACAAATTCAACTTAAGAACAAACCTACAGAACCTATCTTGTACGTAACCCGGGGACTGCCTGTATTGTATTTCAGTGGTCTATTGTTGGGGTCCAAAAGGATGGCACACAGAGGTGAGTAGCTTCAAATTTACTATGGGTGCTGTGGTGAGCTTAGAAAGAGGTAACAGCGAGTGTGGGCCACTTACCAAATGCTGAGGAAAAAGGTAACAGTGAGTGTGGGCCACTTACCAGATGCCGAGGAAAAAGGTAACAGTGAGTGTGGGCCACTTACCAGATGCTGAGGAAAAAGGTAACAGTGAGTGTGGGCCACTTACCAGATGCCGAGGAAAGTGTGGCTTCCTCCTTGGGCATTGGTGTTTGGTGGGGGGAGCCTAGCTTATATTCTGTCAGCACAGGGAGTGGCTTGCGGCTGTTTTATTTTTTTTTTTCCTTTCTTTATTTGTCATTGTGCTAGTTTCATTTGAACCATGGTTTTTTTTTTTTTTTTGATGTAGTATCATTTAGAGCATAAAGGTGACTTAGCAAGAAGTGTTAAGAATTTGGGGGTATGGCACATGATCAGGGTATTTGGGTCCTCTTGAATTTAGAAATTATTCTCAAGGGTCTTGTTTAACCCATTGGGAGCCAGGCAGTTCAGTTTATATACCGTATATACTCGAGTATAAGCCGACCCGAGTATAAGCCGAGACCCCTAATTTTACCACCAAAAACTG
>CM033643.1:203950300-204051088 GCA_019512145.1 Engystomops pustulosus
GTAGTATACAGCCAGCCTGCCCCCATGGTAGTATACAGCCAGCCTGCCCCCATGGTAGTATACAGCCAGCCTGCCCCCATGGTAGTATACAGCCAGCCTGCCCCCATGGTAGTATACAGCCAGCCTGCCCCCATGGTAGTATACAGCCTGCCCCCAGTATGCCAAGTGAATAAAAAAAACAAACTTAATACTCACCCTCCGACGATACTCACCTTTGATGCTCGGCACGGCTCCCGGTCCTCGGCGGTGGCTCCCGGTCCTGGCGGCGGCTTCCGAACCTCGGTGGCAGCTCCTCTCTTGTTTCTTCACTGGCGGCTCCCGGTCACTTCGCATGGACGCGACTGCCGGCTAGCGAAGGAAGCAAAGAGCCCGGGAGCCGCCAGTGAAGAAAGAAGAGAGGAGCGGAGCCGCTGCCGAGAATCGGGAGCTGCCGCCGAGGATCCGGACACCGGAGGGTGAGTATTATTTTTTTTATTTTTGACCTATGCCTCCAGAGCCTCTCTGGAACAAAATTAACATATTAAGGTATATTAAGGAAATCTACCACTAGGTGAAGGATGTTAAACATGCACATGACTACTGGTGTGTGGCCCCTCGCAGGATCCCAAAAAAAATGGCTTAAAAATTCTGCAAATGAACCTCGAGCTTAGGGGCTCTATACTTGTCATGGAGCTGGAGCCCTTAGGGGCATTTGCAAAAATTTTCAAAGCATTTTTTTTTTCTAAAAGAAAGGCATTACAACGCTTAAAAAGAAGAGCGGATCCTTCCGGTGGGCACACACCAGCTTGTAAGTGTCGCTTGGTTTACATACCTTGATCCGGGTGGTATATTTAGGCAGCAGATGGATCCAACTTTAAGCCAAAAATAGGAGCAGAACACAATCCTAGCCACATAAAGAAATTAAATCCATATAAGTTATAGTTAAAGAAGCTTAGTCTATTTGCTACCCATAATTAATGTGCAACTAATACCAAATTCGGATTCTGGGTGTAAATATTGAAACTGAAAAGACTCGGTATAGTGCTCGTCTACTGTTTTTTATGATTATTCTCGGAATATTCTCCGATTTGTCTCAGCCGTTATGAGTTTTGCACCTGCACTTCCGTACTTCCGTCTCCATACCCCCCCCCCACCCCTCCTGTTCATCAATTAAACACAGTAAGACAAGCCAATTCTTTTAGAACTGACTTATTTCAATACCAATGTTGACAATAGGTGAATTCCACATTTACTCCTTAGAAATATAACAAAAGATTTTTGGACATTTTTTTGTGGATATTTTTACAATAACTTCATGTAGACCCAGAAACGGTGGGTAAACCATCTAAGTATGTTAAAGAACCCTACTGTTTTACTTTGGCTACCATAATTTGATGCCACCTTAATTTCCATATCTTGTGATCTGAGTGTAGATATTGAACGTACTACTCGTTATAACACTCTATGGGACCTTATGATTTATTTTGAACCTTCTTCCATGTCTCCAGTGATGATGGTCGCACATGCTCAGAACTCCCGCCAATACCCAAATCCCATTAGCATAGTAAACAAGTAATTCCTGCTGAAACTGACTATTTCACAACCAAGTTTGACGATAGGCAAATGTCCAATGTACGCCTTTAGAATTATACCAACAGCAGTTTGGAATTTTTGTGGACTCTTTACAAGTAACTTTTATGCGGGACGTATTGGGCAATGTTGTACTATGTAGCAGTGGGATGCTTTTTTCATGAAGATGGAATATGCCTGTAATGAAAGGAAAAAATACCTCTTGTCACGAAGTGGGTTAATGTAATCCAATATTCTGGATAAAGTAATAAAATCATCTGACGCCAGCTACAAAATTCTTCGCTGAGTGCAGGGAAAGTTTAAGCTTTTTGGTTGTTATAGATAACATGAAGGACCAATCAGTGAAAAAGTGACGAATTCTTAGGAAGCATATTGCAAAATAAGTGCTGGGAGGAACAGAAATTAGCAATAATGAAGCTACTCAGAGATCAGCCACTCTGCCCTTTCTTCCAGCTAAGGCCCTTATTCTTTGATTTCCATATCTGTAGTGAGGATGATATTGTGGTTCCAGCAGGGAAGCTTCAGAATTGTCATATGAATTGCTCTCCAGAACCACTTATGGTAACTCCGTTGATCTTTCCTAAGAAAGCATCTTAGAATATGAACCTTGTAACCAGTGATTTACACATGTACTACACAATGGAGAAGACACGATGTCTCTCTCTCATCATGTTGTCAAGGGGAAAACAATGGATGAATGGGAAAGGAGCCATCTTCTTACCCTAGGAAACAGGACCTATCAATACCAACCCTTTTATGTTTTACTGCACTGATCACTGTGTATAGATCAAAAACTATAATTATTACTAGACTATGGTGCGTTAATTATTGACCTTTTTCTCATTGTAAGTCTCCCAGCTAATTAATACCCGCTTAGGGTCAGAAGAATATATCAGGGTGTTTTTTTTTTTTTTAAAGGACATCTACCACAAGGTGAAGGATGGTAAACCAGCACACTGACCCATATGGTGGGTGCATAAATTATGCAAATTAGCTGTTGATGGGCCGGAGCCCCTCAGGTTCATTTGCATTAATGTTCTAGCCTTTAAAAAAAAGAAAAGATGATGGATCCTGTCAGAGGGGGGTCACACACCAGCCCCAGTGTGCGTGTTACAATCGTTCATCATGGGTGGCCATAGTTCTTTTTATATGCTCTTGTAAGTCATACTGTTTCAATACACAACATAAAAACTAGTAAAGCATATTAAAGTTTAGAAATGTTGGGGGTCTTTTTCTTATCCCTGTTTGTTTTTTCCGGCATGCTTCTTTGGAATTTATCAATCTCATTTTTCCTTGTGTTAAATGGGGGATATTTAAGATCTCTTTTTGAGCCATTTATAACAAAGTTGCAAAATGTCGCAGAAGAAATGTATCAAGGGGGGGGGGCCACTTCTTTCCATTTCTTCGAAGTTTTCCTTACAGTATGGTTGATATGAGTTTTTTGCGCCATTAAAATGGAACCAATTCTAGATAATTTTAACATGAAAATGTCATTGCAACCATTAGAAGATACATGTGTCTACTGGACAAAAAAAATGTCTGACGCACATTTTATTTAAAATGTCCCGGAAAAAGGCGCAAAAAATTGCAATGCGCAAAATGTCTCACAAAAAGACAGACAAACAGGAGAAAAAATAAAGACAAAGACCCCATTGTGTCTAAGTTTTTATTGTTTGGCACAGCCACAAGCCTCCCTTTAATGCTGTCTACAAAGCCACCGGCAGTTTTGTCGGGACGTTTAAAGAGTTAACAACAGATGGGTGCCAGCACCATCGCTTGTGTTAATGGTGGAGGGGTGGGAAAGGAACTCTGAAATGCAGGGGTGCAAAGTTTGTCCACATCCTTTCCCTGTGCAGCCCATTGTATAGTCGCTTTTTCAATGTGGTATGTTAAATATCATGTCCGATTGTACTAGTGATAGCCAGCGGCCTGCTAACATACAGAAGAAAATGGAAGGTAGCTGCTATTCTATATACTAATAATAATATTCCTTTATTTATTATAGTGCACACAGATTACAACAGACGGGAGCACAAAAGTGTGCCAAATCAGTCCCTTACCCATGCGGGTCACAAACAATCAAACCTATCAGTAGTTTTGGATGTGGGAGGAAACGGAGGACGGGGGAGGAAACCTACGCAAATAGGAGGGGAAAATACAACTCTTTGCAGATGTTGACATGAGGATTAGAACACAGGTATAATGGAAAACAGAAAGTAGAACTTCAGCTTCTGTTTCTGTACTCAATCTAAAAGTATTGCAACACCAAAATCCCGATGCACCAAACAGTATTATGGTCCTCGAAACCCCAAAGAAACTGAAAGAGTAGTGAGGCTCGTGTGAGCTCAACCGGGAAAGGGTATATGAGGACTGTTATTGGACCTGTCTATATGGATTTTATATGCTCGAATAAAATACAAGTTTTCTACAGAAGAGATTGCATGTGATGGAGGAATATTTTCTCTTGAAATCCAGGAGGAGTGTAAACTGGGTCCTATTGTGATTTTTCCATGTTTTAATCCTGGCTTTATCCTTTTGTGTCTTTGATATGATCTGCTTCTTTCGTTGGGAGACAATCCCTACAAGTCTTGGCCATGATTCTGGCGGACTTTCTATTGTCCTCAACCTACACAAGAAATATGGCTTACCTGACCTCGGCTTGCTCTGACCATCTGTGCCTGGTCCTCTTTCACTACATCCCATTGAGTCTTGATCGCAGTGTCTGGTGTACTGTAGTGGGACCTCTTTGAGACCTGGTTACAAGAAACCTATGGCGGACATCTCAGGACCTTATGTAGTGAGACTACATCAATTACGGGGTATGGAGTGAGAACCACCTTAATATAAGGGACAAGGAAGGGAATATGGACACCTTAATATCTACGTTGAAAACCATCTAGTCGGGGCTTGGCAAAAAAAAAAAATCTATAATCCTGTCCAATACCAGTAGATATTCTTTAAATTTTTCACCAAGCTATGAGCACCAAAAAAATGCATTTCCCATCACATTTGTCTTAGCGATGTGTTGATCTAAGTAAATTGCTTTATGATTATTTTAAGGCAAATGGTGGCCTAGAATTTCTAGCCCCCAGATAACATCCACAATCTTTGCCTCTCTATATATACCTTAATATATATTATGTACAGAGAACCCTCGCAACTTGTGAATGATGCACCAAAAAAAAAAAAAATGGTAATTTGCTATTAATTAAGCGGTTGTTTCCATCCCAGTTACGCCATAGTCTAATGGTATTTTCTACGAGCTGTCCACACACCGTAGCTCATTGTTTTAAGTCGTTATACCTTAAGAAATCTTCCCGCTTAATACAAAATAACGAAGCAGAGTCTACAGCTGAAATAATTGCAAGATTCTTATGAAAGATATGGATTCCTAATGCACAATGCGGAATTGGTTTCAGGACGAAAAACAAAAAAAAAAATAGGCTTCACTTGGTTATTTATATAGCTTACTTCCTTCAGTCTGAAATGTGCCAGAGAGAAAAACAGAAGGAAGTCGGCTCTTTATTAACCAGAAACTAGTGTCACTGTTATAAACAGCCCACGTTCATGGAGCTGCCCAATTCTTTCCCGCCGCCCAGTGTTTATCAGATTTGATCTCTTATGATTCAGGCTTTTACCACCCTGACTGGAAAATATCCTTGTGGCCTGTTGGCTATTAAGAGCAAATCCATTTTGATGAAATAACGCTGCCACCCGGATAAGATTTTTAACAATTTTGGTTTTTCTATAATCAATCATATTTGTAAAAAAAAGAGGCCTGAAACGCCTTTGTACGTGGCACAAGGGCACGGCGATACGGCAATTAGGCCTGATTAAAGGGGGACAGGGCTAAATAATTTAGGTCATGGTGTTCATTTTGTATAGAGCCAAATGAGTTTTCTGGGCAAGGGCCCCTGATTATGCTTATTGGCACTTAGAGCCTGTGCAGCACAACGAGAGGCAAAAAAACGGTGGATACCGGGTTTTCTGTAAGTTCATTTTGACACTGGTGTGAAATGAGCCAAATCAGCATCTGAGGAATGTGTTCACACTTTGAAGAGACAGGCAGGACATCCCGGCAGTGGGGTGACACAATTCGCAGAGGGGAAAATGTGCCAACATGGCACGGGCACTATGGGAAAATTAACCCCTCGTCTGCCGGCGCTGACATTCAACAGATATTATCTGTATGTGTACCAATGTATTAATGATAACTTAAAATACAGGAATAATTAATGGCACCCTGGCATTACTGTGTGTGGTAGGGGTCTTACACTGTGAGAGTGTGGTAGTTAGGCTATCAAAAATAATGAACAGTTATCAAAATGTGACATGTTTATGACACGCTGCAAAAGAGTCGCTGGGTGACGAAGGAAGCAATTTATATTGACTGGGGGATGGACGAGAGAAATAATCCATAGGAAAATACACTGTCGGAGGTTTTCTGGAAAGGAAAATTGTAGTCAATTCTGATGAATCTTAAAACTCAGACAGTATGGATGTCAGATTAGGGGGTTTGACTTCATGCAAACAGGTAATGAAATAAAACAATTAGTGGGAAGTAATCGGGCTGCGCCCTTGGGGGGAGAACTAACGAGACCACAGTATGGCAGGAACTCAGGGAAACACAAAAAAGAAAGCGCCATTCAAATGGAGAGTAACAGAGCACAAAACAGTGCGAACAACAGGTATATTTGCTCAAAACAGATGGTAATAAATAGGAAGCCAAGGTAAGTAGTGCAGCAGAGAGCCGGTTACTTGTGCAAAAAGGCATCCAGGTGGCCAATGGATCATGGATGATATGGACCACAGAAACAGTTGGTGAACTGGACGGATGAACAGCTAAGCGATGGGTCGTAACAACTACATTTACTATACTGTATGTAAACATGCATTTAGCAATTCAATTGGAAAAAGGCTGATGTATTAACCGCAAAACATGTTGTGGACATATCATAATCAAGTTGCAGCTTCAAATGAAGCGCGTTTTCCTTCCAGTTACTGATGTTCTTGCTATCTCCCAATAAAACATTTTAAATCGTGGCAAATAATTAGTGGACTATTGTGAAAAAATGAATAAACTGAGCGGCATGCAATATTATTAGGGGCCCCTAAGTCATACTTTATAGACCACGCTTTAGCCAGTGATTGCCAACTGCAAGGTATCATGGTTTCAGTCTCATCAGTTTTTCACATATAGGACTGGGAAATTCTTGCCCATTCTCCCTTGGAAAAACAGCTGGAGCTCAGTGAGGTTGGATTGGGAGAGCGGTTGTAGAGTACTTTTTCGCTTTTTCACAGATTGCCGATTGGATTCAGGTCTGTATTGTGGACTGGCATTCTACACCTGGATTACGGTTATTGTGACCTCATTGTAGATTTTGCTTAATGTTGGTAATGGTCTTGTTGGAAGATAAATCCTGTCCCTGTCTCAGGTCTTTTACAGACTACAACAGGTTTTCTTCCAGAATGGCCAGTATGGTCCATCCCATGAATTTAATTTGAAGAAAAGCCCCAAACCACGATTTTACCACCACCATATGTGACAGGGGGATGGAGCCACCATTCTGATGAAAGTGGGGATGGAGCCATCACCATGTGCTGACAGGGGGATGAGCACACGTGTGACAGTGGGGATGGTTGGCGCTCAGGGTGACATGGGGATGGTGCCCCCACCATGGTGACAATGGGGATGGGGGCCCCACCATGTGTGACAATGGGAATGGTGGCCCACCATGTGTGACGTGGGGATGGTGTGGTCAGGGGATGAGCTGTGTTGCTTTTATGACAAACATATCATTTGGTAATGTGGCCAAAAAGTTTGAATTCCATTTTGTACACCTTCTTCCACAGTTTGGTGTCTTTCCCAAGTGGTTTGGTTGGTCAAACTTTAAAGGTGAAACTTTTTTTGGTATTATCTTTGAGGAATACTTTTCTTTGTACCCTCTTCCAATAAATTGGCCAGATTGGGCAGTGTTCCGACTTGATTGTGGGCTGCATCTTGATCAGTTTCTCCTTGTATGAGGGAAGCCAAGTCTTGGTCGATGTTTGCAGGGTTGATGCTCTCTCCATTTAAATTGATCGCTTGTGCACCGGCTCATTGGTTTGTGAAATCTTTTTGTATCCAAATACGTTTGACATTTCCACAACCGCATCACAACCGGCCTCGGGTGTTCTGGGTAGAGTGAGCGAATAGCTCGTTAGAGCATTAGCGTACTCGTAACTGCTCGTGTGGCGATAGTTATCGAATACTTCGCCAGCTTGAGAAATTATGGAATCTCTTTTCCCGCCGTTTGTATTTTTGGCGTTTTGGCAGGAAAAAGAGCCAATCAACAAAGCCATGAGCCCGCATTCCACCCAGGCTGAAGTTTGGACCCTTTAAAGTCTTTATTAGCAGTGGTGGCTGGATCTTTATCTACTGTTGGACCCGGGGAATAGATGTTAGACCGCTATGTCTGCTGCTCGCTCCATTTATCTGTTGGATGCTCAGGGAGAGATTGCTGAGCTCTCTGCAGGGGATAGCGTGGCTGTTTTTGTGTATATCAGCTTAGGTGTTAGGCAGGAGTGAGTGACGGAGTGAGGCTTATATAGAACCCAACGCTTCTTAGGGCTAGATGCGTTTTATTTATCATTTATTTTTTATTTGCTTGTGCGGATTGCTGGACTAGTGTGCAGCTAGTCCATATTGTGATGAATTGCAGGGAGACTTGGGAAGTTCTATGAGCTCTTAGTGACACAACCAGCCATCTCAACACTAAAGTGGGACCATTTTTTAGGTGTTTGATGAATAGGCACAGTCTTCTGCCTATTTTTTTTTTTTTTCAAAACTAAACGTCATTGAGGCACAGCACAACATCCCAGTTGTGTGCTGTCAGTGTCGCTAGAAACTAGCCATACGATGAAACCAAAAGGATTCTTAGCGCTACAATAGCGTTATATATTTTATTTTCTGTGATTGCTGTGGCAGGCACTTGCGGCCACTCAGTAGTGCAGCTAGACCATATTGTGACCGAATTGCAGGGAGTCTTGCGAATGTGCTATTAGCTTGAGTGACACACATATCCATCTCTAACACCTAAGTGGGACCAAATTTATCAGGGTTTTATTGAATTAGGCACAGTCATGATTTTTTTTTTTTCTTTTTTTTTTTTTTTCAAAACTAAAAGATCATCAAGGCACAGCACACATCCTATGTGTATGTCATTGAGGTTGAAATAGCCATAGCAATAGGATAGCATTGTTTGTTAAAAAAACAAAAAACAGAAAGAAAAACACAAAAAACCCACACAAATAAAACACAGTTTTACAACTTTAATTTTGCAAATTGTTGAACCCAAGGGCTAGGGGCTAGAGGAAAGGCGTGGGCGTCCAACTGGAAGGGGGTCAGAGGCTTCGTGGTCTGGGCGGGGGGGTGGACACACCTGCGATGAGGGAGCTAGGGGAACGCGCCAAGCTACACTTGTTCATGTCTCAAGGTACTGGGACTCGTGTAGAGCACTGTTGAGGCCAGAACTGTGCGAACAGGTGATGTCTGTGAAGTGCGGACAATGCTTTCGCCATTTGTCACCAGTCAGTCTTCCACGCCGTCCACAATGTCAACGAAATCCAGCCATCCTCCAGTCCTCAACCTCCAGCCCCATTCCCCCCAGTCTGCCCCTCCAAGAAAAATTTGGCATTTTGAACCGGCACTCTGAGGACACTGTTTTCGGACCTTCCCGAGTCACAACACGTCCGGTTGCTGCTGACTCTTTTCCGATGCCCAGGTTTTCACCAGTGCAGTCTGTGGGTGATGATTACATTGTTGACGTATGGAAGAGGTGTGTAAATAGGTGTCGGACGATGGAGGGACACGGTTCTGTCAAGACAGGGGTGAAGTTTGTTTGGCAGGGCAGGAAGTCCGAGGAGGAGCGATGAGGATAGGATGATGATGAGGTGGTGACCGACCAAGCTGGGTTGATAGGACGGGTGAATACAGTGCTGATGAGAGGAGGCGAATCCTCGACGAGAACAGGTTGGAAAGAGCAGTGGGGGGCCAGACGGAGAGGCAGGGACAGAGATGTTGCGATCGCGCCAAATGTTTCACGTAGCGAAGCTCCCCGTGGCGCGGGCTAGGATTTCGGAAGTCTGGAGGTCTTTAAAGAAACACCGGAGGGAGCCGACATGACATGTCAGTGTGAAAACCGTGCCATACCTGGCTCAGCAGGGGTTCCACCACTACCAGCGTACACCACCAGTATGCGCAGGCATATGATGCTAAACACCCACTCAATGGAACCAAGGCCATTCACTCCAGGGGACACACCCACTGACTTCCTTACCTGTGTCATCTGCTGCCTCTGATAGTCCAGCCCCCTGCCAGACCCCGGGCCCAACACCTCCCGTGCGACAAACACACCTCGCCTCCACGATCTTCCACAGCAATCCACCAATGTCTCTATGCGCAGCGTTCAGATCTCCATACCCAGACAGCTGGAACACAAGAGGAGTAAGTGCAACCCACCTACACGCCCAAGCCCTCATTCCACATCTCCAAATTATTCGGTCCCAGCCCCCATACTTTTCCCGATATGCCGTCCCACAATTGCAACAGCACGTGTCAGATAACATCATCGTGCCCTGACCAACGCCATTTCTGACAGGTCCCACTGACCAAGGAACTGGGACGAGTCTGCCGGCAGGCCACTACATATCGCTGAGGCACTGGGTTAACTTGGTGGACGGGTGGAACCGAGTCTGACCCTGGGCTGCAATATACTGCCAACGCGAGGATTGAGGGGCCTACTCGGTCCGGTCTCTAGGTATACTAGCCTCCTCCCCTCCCACCCCTCTCAATTTCCTCCTCTGAATTACCCATCCGTGGGCAGGCGCAATCAGTCTGTGGAGCTATAGGCAAAAGCAGCAGTGCCGTCGCTAAGCGGACAGCAGGCGGGTGCTCAAACTGCTGAGCTAGGCGATAAAAGGCCCCTGCCCAAGAGTATTACAGGGCACAGGGGGCAGACTGATTGTGGCTGGCAAAGTGAACCTGAAGCCAGGCTTGGTGGACGTGACAAGGCCGTAAACCTGGTGGCGGCTCTGCAATCGGCAGACTGACACATGTGCCATGCAGGCCCAGTGTTTTAATTCTCAAGCAGGGTTCCAAAGACATACCCCAATCTGTCTGATTTGGCTGCAAAGTGCCCCGAAGGTGGAATTCACATTAACAATGTTATCAGAGTTTAACAGCAGCGCAGAGCGGATTGTTGACTGCCTAGATGTCAACTTTCACCGAACTGGAGTCAGGTCAGTCACTCCTCACGTCTACAGAGGAGTGGCGTGATTGTCTATTATCTGTCAGGTGACTGAGTAACTTTGAGGAGTCAACACCGATGGACAGTGGCGATTGCCGCCATCATCAGCCTCACCATCGTGCTGCTTGGCCTTGTTTGAAAAACTCTTGGTCAGCATGACGTCAGAAGCTTTGTGGCTCGTCAAAAAAAAACCCAAGAGACGGGGGAAGAAGTTCCCTTGTTGATAGCCAACGCACCCTCAGGTCGCTCTCAGCGCATATCAAAGGAGTAGAGGAGGATGAGGAGGGAAGATGAGGAGAAGTTGGCGGACAGAAGAGGGGAGCATTGTTCATTCCTTAATGTTCAGCGTGTATGGGCAGAAGAAGAAGGAGGAGTTGGAGGAGAGGGGAAGGACAGTCAAAAAATTAAATTTCTGAAGGACCACTACTGCTCCTCTGGGGCCCGCTTGAAAATTTTTGACGCCACAACAGGCACTATCCAAATTTAATGTGTCTCCATAGCAGAACCATACTCGTCTTTATAGCTGCCTCCATACGTTGTCTCCATTGCTAACTCACCAAATCATCTCCATAGCTGCCTCCAAAGTCGTCCATATAGTGCCTCCAGACATCGTCCCTTTAGCAAACGAGCTGTGTCAGGCAGAATTTTGGGTTGTTTGCATGGCTTCCACATCTCAAACTTGTTAACTTTGGAGCTACCCTGCAGGATATCACAAAATAGACTGGGCAAACTGTTATTCATTTACCGCCGATATGTTTCAGCGGCTTTGTGCGCGCTGTTTACATTCCTCCTCACCCACAATAACCATGCAATTACTTATAAGAACAGTACTACACTGATCTATACAAAAGGTTTTAGAAGTGTTTTGTAGCTCCCGCTGCTTTGAAAAATTATCTTTTTTCAAAGAAAACGCTTTGGCCCCCAGGCTTCATGTTGGTGGGGAGGAGCCGAGAGACAGGGGCTTGGAACAGGCGAATGCTCGCCTGGCAGCGGACCACAGCTCCATCCAAGATTAGGCAAGCCCTAAGAGGCTATCCATGGCATACTTAGCCCCTGCTGTTCCGTCCATTTCGCCTCCCTTATAGGGGACACCACCAATCATAGAAATACGGCACATTAGAAAACTATACAGGAATATAGGATAATGCCATTGCTATTACTAGCTATAGTCCGGTGATGCACCCGAGACAATGGCTGAAATGTACATATTCTATTGTACTCTGGAAGACCCCTAGAGGAAAATGAAAGACTAGAAATTATCACAATAGTAGAAAAAAAATACTTGATGGTACAATCAATTCAGCCATTTAAAACATCCGGGTGAGTGGCAAAAGCAGAGGGAAAAAGGCGGGGCATCACCGGACACAAAAATGGGAGGAACATGTATACACATATAATAGATAAGAATTGTGTATGAAGCAATGGGGCACTCGGTATGAGCCAAACATGGCTGTATATCGTTCATACGTTTAGAATAGAGATCAAATAAATGGCAATCATAGTAAAAAAGGATCTACTCTAAGTTTAGAATGACGCTCCACTGTCCGGGGGATTGGCACAAGGACCAGTGTATATGTTGTGTAATTCTAGTCTGGTACATAGGAAGAAGAAAAAAACAACATGTAGCTGGTCCTGACGGAGAGTGGCTGGCGCGGCATGTGTCCTGCACTTCATTTCAATAAGGAGTGATGGAAACTGTTCACTATCAATTCATTATTTCACAGGAAGTGCAGAACCATAGTCATTATGTCGTTCATGATATTTTTAAGGCCGTCAGGACACTTTTTTGACCTACAATCAACAAGTAGTGAGAACAGCGAAAGATTCTTGAAGATTGGGGAGTGTGCAGCAGTTGGACCCGCCGTTCAAGATTCTTACCCCTATTAGGGGTAGGTTAGTGGTAGAGTAAAAGCTGACGGGTCAAAAAAAGCAGACACACATAGTACCCATGAATATGCACCCCTTCTACTGGGCCTACAGGGTTGCAGCACTTTTTTAGGTGCACTATAACAAGGGACGTGCAAAACAATTTCGTTGGATTGATGATAAATGTGGTACAGACCAGAAACGCATGAAGTGTAGCATGAGAACAGTCCAGACGCGCAAAAAAACAAGAAATGAAGAGTGACACAAAGGTGGGCGCGAAACTTCTTAATAGCTGTTGCAAGGAGTTTTGCATAAAACGAACATGCAAAGTCCAACAGAAAAACTGGCGCAGGGGACTTAGTAAATGTGCCCACTACCGGCAGTCCACTACTAAAGACCACCCCAACTACAGCGACCCTTAGTTACAAACGGACCTTTGGATGGTAATAAATTACTGTGCTTGGCCCCCGGGCTACATGATAGCTGTAACAGTTATACAGGGCGTCTGTATGAAGTTAGTGTTAATTAGAGATGAGCGAAACACTCAAATGTAGGGTCGGGTACTCGTTAGTCGAGACGAACTTGTCCCGATCTCGAGTGCTGTCTGAATAACGAACCCCTTGAGTCAATGGGAGGACTCGGCATTTTCAAGGGGCCAAGGCTGCACAGGGACGCTGGCCAAACACATGGGAACTTAAGAAGAAAAGGATGGAAACACCACGGAAATGGACAGGAGGACACAGCAGGGGGCAGCCTGCAGGGATTGCCTCTGAAGGTGACTAATCGCACATTATGCAAAATTATGGCAACAGCATGGCATGACAGAGGGGACAGAATGAGCTAGATAGAAATAAAAACATCCATAATTGCCACTGACACTATGGGATGGCCGCAGAGGCAGCGGGCAGCAGCGGCAGGCTAGAGAGTGGATGGCGACATACACCTAAATGGATCAGGCTTTCAACACCAAGGGGTGGGCCAGAGGAAGAGAGGAAACAAAGGAGGTGAGCAAGAAGCGATCAAAATAATATCGCTACCTGATAAAAGGTTGCCAGTCTATTTTGTGGGGATTACACAGCAGGGTGGCGACAAGTTAACATGAAGCAATGTGATGAAAAACAACCCCAAAATTCTGCCTGACACAGCTCGTTGATAAGGGGACCCGTATGCGTACAGTTCATGCCAGTCGCTGCACTTGCTGCCAGTCTCCTTTCGAATAGTTTAAAATACTAATAACCCCTCACCATAAAGCTTTGTATAATGCTGCACCCCTACCTATCCTCTCTTATCTCCGTCTATCGCCCAACCCGTGCCTATTAGACGCCAGTTGATCTAGATTAACCTCTACCTAGGGCGGACCTCCCACTAGCGTCTCCAAGACTTTTAGAGTGCCACAATTCTATGGAATGCTTTGCCCCGGACTATCAGCACTAATACCTAACCTCAAAGTTTCAAAAGTGCTCTTAAAAACCCATCTTTAGGCAAGCCTAGAACACTCAGTAACTGCATGAAGTTTTTAACTTTCTACTAACCCGTCCTTCTGTGTCGTCCTCCCATATGTTATCCAGCACAACAGGGCACAAGACTTTCTCTGCAGTCCTTCACCCTGGACCTGGTATATAAGATGACGGTGATTGTTTCAAGCGACCGCCATTCCATTATTATATTTTTTTCTATTCCCTAAGAAGAATGGCTTGACCAATTAAATATTCTTTTACCCCGTGTTACACCCCATCATTTTATAACAGTAATAAGCTCTGGCGAGCGGGACTCACTCCTGTTGTTCCATACAATGTTGTGCTCTGTTACAGACATTTGTATTTGTTCCTATGATTTGTAAAGCGCTGCAGAATATGAGACGCTATATATAAATAAAAGATTATTATTATTATGGAGGGTGAAACTAGTCGTAGATTAAAGGTGCTTGCAAATATGGTTAGTTGGATCTTGTGATGGAGCTGGCGCTCTGCAGCCAGGCGAGCTTTCGCCAACAAGCCCGTTCTAGGGTACTCCCCAAGCACTTATAAGACTTTTGCTTATAAGATTCAAGTGTTGTAGGTTTTATAAGTTAGGGTATATGCCGTGGTGGGGGAATGTTAAACAGATGCGCAAGAAGCGCTGAAATAATATCCCACTAAATGGTAAAAGTTTGCCGGTATATTTGTGGATTTACACAAGCAGGGGGTGGGCGACACGTTACAACTTTGATGTGGAATGCCATGTTAATAGCGCGGGGGCGGGGGTTGCCTTTTATAGCCTAGGCTCAGCAGTTGAGCACCGCCTGCTGGTCGTTAGGCGACAGGCACTGCTGCTGTGCCTGGAGCTACCGATTGATGGCGCCGTGCACGGAGATGGTAGTTAGGAGGAGGAGGTGGAGGAGGGGTGGGAGGCGGAGGAGGCATAGTAGGCCTTGAAAAACACTGGAACGAGTAGGCCCCGCAATCCTCGGCCGTGGCGGATATGAGAGCCCCAGGGTCAGACTCGGTACAGCCTCCACCAAGTTAACCCAATGTGCAGTCAGAGATATATAGTGGCCTGCCGGGCAGCACTCGTCAGGTCCGTTGTCAGGTGGACCTTGTCAGAAACGGGTTTGGTCAGGGCACGGATGATGTGTCTGGACACGTGCTGGTGCAGGGATGGACGGCAACATCGGGAAAAGTTTAGTGGCGGTGGGGAGCCGAATACCGAGGGGGCGGCCGCCGCCATGAGGTTGCGAAAGGCCTCGGTCTTACTAGACCTATAGGGCGCATCTCCAGGCTAAGCAATCTGGAGAGATGTGCACATTAAGGGCTTGGGAGGGCGGGGGGTTTGCACTATATTTGCGTTTCCGCTCCCGGTTGGGGGGGTGGGTATGGAGGAGAGCTGAACGCTGGTGGTGCTGTGGAGGGGATCGTGGAGGCGACGATGGGGTTTTGGTTTTTGTGACGGGTACTGGGCGGGGGTCTGACTAGCAGCTGACACAGGGGAAGGAAGCATGGTGTGCACGCGGAGGGTGAAGGGCTTGTTGCCACTGAGTGGGGTGCTTAGCCTTATATGCCTGCGCAATACTGGTGGTAGTTAACGCTAGTAGGGTGGAACACCTGACTGAGCCTGGTTGGGAACAAATGTTGCACACCACAGTCCGCGGTCATCCGGTTTTTTCTAAAGAACCTCACCACTTCTGAAGATTAGCCCTCGCCGCAAGAGCCCTCCCACGGTGAGCTTCATAGTTGACAGTGGCGATGATTCGCCACCAGTTGGCCGGCCTCTCCGTTGGCACCACCATGCCTCTCCAACCTGTCAGGCGAGGACTCTCCTCGTCAGAAGCACTGTGTTCACCGCTTTCAACCCAGCTGGTCTGTTACCTCATTCATACTCCGATCCTCAGTCTGCTCCCGCCCTCGGACTCTGCACGACAACAATTCCACGTCTGACAACGTGTTATCTCATCGTCGGACAACTCCTGTACACCCTTCCACTACAGTCAAGAGGTCATCATCACCCACAGCATGTGACTGGTGGAAAACATGGGAATCGGGAAAATTGCTCAGCAGCAACCGGACAAGTGGTTTGTGGACTGTGGGAAGGGTCCAGAAAACAGTTCCTCAGAGTATGCCGGTTCAAATGGCAAATTTTCCGGCGGATGGGCAGATGGGGGGGAGGAGGCTGAGGTGCAGGAGCTGGAGGAGTGGGGATTCGTTGACAGGGTGGACGGGGGGAGACTGACTGGTGGGGAAAAATTGCTCGAAGCATTGTCGCAATCCAGCGACATCAACTGTTCGCACTGTTCTGGCCTCAACAGTGCTCTCCACGAGTCCCAGTAACTTCAGACATGAACTAGGGAGGTAGCCTGCGGGGCGTTCCATGCTCCCTATCAGCAGGTGGTTGTCTTCCACCCCGCCAGGACCACGGCCTCTGACCCTGCAGAGTTGGAAGCCCAGTCCGCCCTCGTCACCTACCCCTAGCCCTCGGGTCAACATTTTGAAAATGCGAGTTATAACGTTTTTTTTTTTGACTCTTTTGTTTTTTTTTTTTTGTGTTTTTTTGTGTTTGTTTTTTTTTGTTGTGTTTGTTTTTTTTTGAGTTTTAAACCAAACAATCCTATCCTATTGCTATGGCTATTTTTCGCCAAGATCAAAGGAAGCACACTACTCTCCAGATGAGATGACACTGAGTTAGTGCCCTAATAGCAATCAACCTACTGAATTTTTCCCCTTCGGCATTTGCTATGGATATGGCGCCATAAGCGCAGGCAGAACACAGCGGTGGGTTGCAAGTCTCACTACAAATTTGCTCAGAATTGGCAAGACCTGCATGCAGAAACCTACAGCCACCAGAGATCAACCAGAAATCAAAATATAGAACGCTACTGTAGGCTTCAACAAGCGTTTTGTATTCTCGTATGGCTATTTTCTAGCCAAGTATCAAAGGAAGCACACACTATGGCCAGATTGAGATGACACTGAGTTATGCTAATAGAAATCCAAGCTATGAATTGTCCCACTCGGCCTTTGCTTTGATATGTGCGCCACTAAGCGCAGAACACAGCGGTCCAAGTCTCACTACAAATGCTCAGATTGGCACGTACATGCACGGCAGAAACTACAGCACCCAAGCCGATAAAACCCAGAAATCAATAATAGAACGCTATGTAGGCTTCACAGACAGCTGCTTGTATTTCTATGGGTGATTTTTAGCCACGTATCACAGCGAAGCACACTACATGCAAGATGAGATTGACACTGAGTTATTTGCCTAATAGAAATCAACCCCTACGGAATTTCCCACTCGGTCTTTGCTATGGAATGTGGGCACTAAGCGCTACCACAACGTTAGCAAGTCCCCCTGATAATTCCTCACAAAATGGTATAGATGCAAATAATAATAAAAAAAGTAGAACGTTACTTGTAGCCCTAAGAAGGGCCTGTTGATTTCTTTGAGAATCACTCCTGCCTAAAGTAAGCTATAGAACACCCTAACGCTTTCCTGGACAGAAGCAGCCTCTTCTCCCTAGCGAATTCCCAGAGGACTGAATGATCCGAGCAGCGCGGCCAGCGGCTAGTCTATTCCCAGGGTAACTGATAGGGCCAGCCAACACTGCTATCGACGTGTAAGGGTACCCCGTTCATGCGGGTGGAGGCAGAGTCTATGCTTTGATTGGCTCGTTTATGGCCGCCAAAAAAGCAAAACGGGGGAGTGCCATTTTCTCGAGCGGCGAGAGTATTGCGTCCGAGTAACGAGCAGTTCGAGACCTAATGCTCGACCGAGCATCAAGCCGGGACGAGCATGTTCGCTCATATCTAGTGTTAATCCCTGGTTCTTATGACACTCAATCCCACATTCTTAAATCCACTGTCACCCCAAAGACCAACAAATTTGGCTTGGGTTACAATTATAAAATATACAGTTCGACTTTACATACAAATTCAAACTTAAGAACCACCTACAGAAACCTATCTGTACGTAACCCGGGGACTGCCGGTATGTATTTCAGTGGGGTCTATTGTTGGGGTCCAAAAGGATGGCACACAGAGTGTGAGTACGACCAAAATTTTTTATTAAGTCTTTAAAACACAACGTTTCGGGGCGTTTCTACCCTTTCTCAAGTGAACAAAAGATGCGTAACAGGGACAGAAAATAAAGAGGAGTTTTAAACCAATGGGGCACGGACAAGTATATAAAGAAGTACATGAAAATAGAAGTAAACAAAAAAAACAACACAGATAAAAACAGGTTGGTATGTGGCAGCTACGTTCTTAACTTTGAACAAGGTCCGTCAACTGATATCCTCAGTGGAAGTAGCAATCTGTGTAGAACATAAAAATATTGTAATAATAAAACACAGATTGGACCATTAATTTCATATACAGAGGATGATAATTAAGGACCAAGGTTAGTTACCGTATTTTTCGGGCCATCGGGCACCGCACAGATCAGGCGCATGAGTCGATGCGCTTATATATGTACTAATCCATGTATATAGGCGCACTCGGACTATAGTAAGGCGCAGGGTCCGGGGCGTTGGCGGAGGTCCGGGGGCGGAGCGGAGAAGAGACGCGACGCCGAGAGTAAGACGAGAGCCGACGAGATGCGCGACGCGGGAAGGTGAGGGGAGGTGGAGGAGGGCGGGACATACTTACGTAGGTCCGCTACCGAGAAAGCAGGGATCTCCAGCGGAACTGCAGACCGAGCGCAAAAGTTGCTCGTGACCGCGTGGTCTGCAGTTCCCGCTGGAGATCTGCTGTCCTCGGTCTCTGGTGCGGGACCTAGGTAAGTATGGTCCGCTGGCCCCTGCGCCATACATAGGGCGCACCGGACTATAAGGGCACTTTGGATTTCCAAGGAAACCAAGGCTTTATGTGCGCCTATAGTCCGGAATACGGTAATTACATCATAAATAGGAATCAAAGCTCAAAACAAGATCTAAAAATATAATATATAAATACATGATTGAAGTTTGAGTGCTTCAAAATTTACTATGGGGTGCTGTGGTGAAGCTAGAAAAAGAGGTAACGAGAGTGGGGCCATTACCAAACTGCTTGAGTGGAAAAGGTACAGTGAGGGGGCCACTCTTACCAGATGCCGAGGAAAGTGTGGCATTCCTCCTTCTTGGGGCATTGGAGTTTGGTGGGGGGAGCCTAGTTATATTCTGTCAGTCCAGGGAGGGCTTTGCGGCTGTTTTCTTTCTTTGTTCCTTTCTTTATTGTCATTGTGCAGTTCATTTGAACCATGGTTTTTGTTTTTTTTTATTTTTGAGGTAGTATCCATTAGAGCATAAAGGTTGATAGCAGAAGTGTAAGAATTTGGGGGGTATGGGCACATGATCAGGTATTTGGGCTCTGAATTTAGAAATTTATTCCTCAGGGTCCTTGTTTAACCCATTGGGAGCCAGGCAGTTAGTTATATACCGTATATACTCGAGTATAAGCGACCGAGGTATAAGCCGAGACCTCTAATTTACCCCCCCCAAAAAAAACTGGAAAAAACCTATTGACTCGAGTGTATAAAGCCGAGGGTGTAGTATACAGCCAGCCTGCCCCGAGTATACAGCCAGCCTGCCCCTGTAGTATACAGCCAGCATGCCCCCCCTGTATAAAAGCCAGCCTGCCCCCAAGTAGTATACAGTATGCCCCCATGTAGTATACAGCCCTGCCAATAGTAGTATTACAGGCCTGCCCCATAGTAGTATACAGCCTGCCCCAATAGTAGTATACAGCCTGCTCCCATAGTAGTATAAGCCATGCCCCCATAGTAGTATACAGCCTGCCCCTAGTAGTATACAGCTGCCCCCAAGTAGTACACAGGCCTGCCCCAATAGCAGTATACAGCTGCCCCAATAGTAGTCTACAGCCTGACCCCAATAGGAGTATAAGGCATGCCCCAATAGTAGTATAAGCCTTGCCAATAGTTAGTATACGCCGCCCAAATAGTAGTATACAGCTGCCCACAGTATGCCAGTGAATAAAAAAAACAAACGTAATACTCCCCCACCCTCAACGATGACTCACCTTTGACTGCTCGGCACGGATTCCCGGTCCCCCTCTTTGCGTGGCTCCCGGTCCTGCGGGGCGGCTTCCGAACTCGGTGGCAGCTCCTATCTGTTCTTCATGGCGGCTCCGGTCACTTAGTAGCGCAGTCGCGTCCAGGCGATCTGCGGGTGTGGGCGCACACTATGAATGCGGAGTGTCGCCGCCGATGACGTAATCGGCGGTGACCAGAGCCGCCATCTTAGTGTGCGCCCCGGACTGACGGATGCGAAGGAAGAGCAAAGAGGCCCGGGAGTCGCAGTTGAGGAAAGAAGAGAGGCGCGGAGCCGCTGCGAGAATAGGGAGCTGGCCACCGAGGAGCCGACACGGAGGGTGAGATTATTTTTTTTTTTTTGACTTTTTTTTTTTTTTTATAGTTGACTCGTGTATAAGCCGAGGTGAGTGTTTTCAGCACATTTTTTGTGCTGAAAATCTCGGCTTATACACGAGTATATACGGTATATCCAAAACATCTCCCTTTGACACAATTTGTTGTATCTGCTATTTCCTACTGGAATTTGTTCAATGGGGGTGATTGTAAAACCTGCAAAATCATCCTGATGCTCGATATGACTGTGTCTAGAAACACTGGGGCAGATTTACTTACCCAGTCCGTTCGCGATCCAGCAGCGCGTTCTCTGCGCTGGATTCGGGTCCGTCCGTTCGCGATCCAGCAGCGCGTTCTCTGCGCTGGATTCGGGTCCAGCCGGGATTCATCAAGGTAGTTCCTCCACCGTCCACCAGGTGGTGCTGCTGCGCTGAAAAGCATCTGAACGCGCTGGAGTTCACCGGCTCGGGCTGAGTGAAGGTAAGCGCATCCAAACCGACACATTTCTTTTTTCAAATGCGGCGGCTTTTCCGAATCCGTCGGGTTTTCGCTCGGCCACGCCCCCCGATTACCGGCGCGTGCATGCCGGCGCTGATGCGCCACAATCCGATCGCTTGCGCCAAAATCCCGGGGCAATACAGGGGAAATCGGCGCAAATCGGAAATATTCGGGTAACACGTCGGGAAAACGCGAATCGGGCCCTTAGTAAATGACCCCCACTGTGTTTTGTGAAACCATTAGTTACGTTGCTTCGATGTTTGTTGATCCTGGTGTTGAATTGTTGGATTGTGCGGCCTATATACTGTAATCCGCAGGGACATTCCAGTAAGTAGATGACAAAGGTGGAGGTGCAATTCAAAAAAGACTTGATAACAAATGATTCACCTGTTGTATTACTTTTGAATTGTTTCACTCTATGGCTGATGTTATTACAGCATTTACAGCGGGATTGTCCACATCTATAGCTCCCCACGGTTTTGGGGAGAAAATTATTGTTGACGAGTGTTTTGTCCACAGTACGAAGTCTGCTAGGTGCAAGTAAATTTTTTAGGGTTTGGGATCTCCTGTAGGTCATGGATGGTTTATTAGGGAGTTGTGGTCTCAGATAGGGGTCACCTAGTAAAATAGGCCAATGCCTTTCTAGAATTTCTCTTAAACGAGGGTGGTTATTGTTATAGGTCGTGATAAAATTTAGTCTACATGTTTTTTGTCCCTGATTTGATGATGACTTTTCTTTTGGAATAAGACAGTCTTTTTGGGACAGAAGTCCAGCCCTTTTGAAGGCTGAAGAGATAATTTTTGGAGGAAATTTCTTATCTCGAAATCTGTAAATTAAAATCTTGCTTTGTGTTTAAAAAGATTCAGTTTCAGAACAGTTCTTACGGATATGTCTGAATTGACTGAAAGGATTACATTCTGTCCTTTGTAACTTCCATCAACCAGAACAACTGTGGTCTGGCCTTCACGCAAACTATCTCCAAAACAGAAATTGAATTTTTGAATCTGCACCTACAGATGAAAAAAAAACAACAAAAAAACAACAAAATCTGTACTGAGACCTTCTTTAAGAAGGTCGACAGTAATAGCTTTCTCCATTTCAAGTCAATTCAGACGTATCCGTAAGATGTGGACAATCCAGCTGTAAATGCTGTAATAACATCAGCCATAGAGTAAAACAATTCAAAAGTAATACAACAGGTGAATCATTTGTTAGCAAGTCTTTTTTGAATTGCACCTCCACCTTTGTGATATACTTACTGGAATGTCCCTGCGGATTACAGTATATAGGCCCCACAATCCAACAATTCAACACCAGGATCAACAAACATCGAAGCAACGTAACTAATGGTTTCACAAAACAGTGTTTCTAGACACAGTCATATCGAGCATCAGGATGATTTTGCAGGTTTTACAATTACCCCCATTGAACAAATTCCAGTAGGAAATAGCAGATACAACAAATTGTGTCAAAGGGAGATGTTTTGGATATATAAACTGAACTGCCTGGCTCCCAATGGGTTAAACGAGACCCTTGAGAATAATTGAACATGGTTCAAATGAAACTAGCTCAATGACAAATAAAGAAAGGAAAAACGAAAAAGCAGCAAGCCACTCCCTGTGCTATCAGAATAAAAGCTAGGCTCCCCCCACCAAACACCAATGCCCAAGGAGGAAGCCACACTTTCCTCGGCATCTGGTAAGTGGCCCACACTCACTGTTACCTTTTTCCTCAGCATTTGGTAAGTGGCCCACACTCGCTGTTATCTCTTTCTAAGCTCACCACAGCACCCATAGTAAATTTAAAGCACTCAAACTATCAATCCATGTATTTATATTTATATTTTTAGATCTTTTATCTTTTTTATCTTTGATATCCTATTATGTGTAAGTAACTAACCTTGTCCTTAATTATCATCTCTGTATATGAAATTATGGTCCAATATGTGTGTATGTATATCTACAAATCTTTATTACTGTTTGTTTATTATTTGTACAATATTTTATAGTTCATACACAGATGTGATACTTCCAATGATGATATAATTTTACGACCATGTTCACGATTTAAGAACGTATCTGCCAACCAATACCAACCATGTTTTTTATCTGTTTGTTTTTTTACTTATATTTTCATTTACTTATTTATATACTTGTCTTGCCCCATTGGGTTAAAACTCCTCTTTATTTTCTGTCACTGTACTCAGTCTTTTGTTCACTTGAGAAAGGGGTAGAACGCCCCGAAACGCGTTGTGTTTTAAAGACCTTGAATAAAAAATTTTGGTATACTCACCTCTGTGTGCCATCCTTTTGGACCCCAACAATAGACCACTTTCACCACATCCTATAGAGTTTGGCAACTCCATTTAGGAGATTATCCTCTGGAGGCAGCACCAGACAAAAATTATCACCACAAAGCCTACAATAGTGTTGTGCCTTTCTGCAGCACAACCTAAAACGGTGAGCACAATCTACAGCTTTATGTCCATTTGTTACCCCCTAAGACAGTGATGGCGAACCTTTTAGAGGTCGAGTGCCCAAACTGCAACCCAAAACCCTGCTTATTTATCGTGAGGTGCCAACCAAAAATTAAAGCAGTAACTTATTGCTCCCTGTTCAACAACTTTCAATCATATTGGCCTCCTGAGGACAGCAACACAGTAGAAAGATAGGAAATTTGCATAATTTTAGCTTCCTTCCAGTGTCCCTCTGTACACAGAGAATCATGGGGCCAGCAGGAGGTCCTCCAAAAATAATTTGACCCTGTCTATTCATTCTCCCTCTTCCTACAGTCCCAAGTAGTGAAGTAAGTATCAACATATGACTGAAAGCAGCAATCTTCTGCAGGAAGATGCTTTGAGTCCTGTCTGGTGTGTTGGGGCGATGGCTCAGGTGCCCACAGAAAGGGCTCCGAGTGCCACCTCTGGCACCCGTGCCATAGGTTCGCCACCACTGCCCTAAGATGGCACACTATTAGCGCTTTCTCCCTGTCCTTTCTTGCCACTTTCTATACCCCTGTATTTTTTCAGGGATAGGCTGTTTTTTATATTTAATATACATGTTATTTATCTTCTTTGTGCTTAAAATCCATAAAGCTAAAATGAAATCTAGCCAGACCCTACCATTATATTATCTTTCTTTCATAATCTGCCATTTCAATTTTCCAAGTCATCTTCCAACTGCAAAATCCAAGTAAAATGAGTCACTTTCATCACGTTCTAAATAAAGTGTTTTATATTTCATGGTCTGTCGAAAGTGAATATTTGTGGTGAAAGATTGAAAATAAAAGAGTGGTAGAAGAAAATTTATAAAGGGTAGAAATGGCCTAAAAATGTATTTAATCCACTTACAGACCTTTTTTTGCTTATGCGCTTCCGTAATGGCCAATTTTTTATTTTGCAATTTACCAAGCTGTGTAAGGGCTGCTTTCCTGTATTTCGTAGTGAAAAAAACATTTGTGCTTTTTTCCTATGGGTTTTATTTTTACAACCAAACGAAACATCCCCTTTATTTTTTGGGCCGGTCACATAGATACCAAATTTATAATGTTTTGTTATGGTTTAAAAGGGTCTTCTCATGTCGTTTTGTGACCTTAAACCAACTAAAGGTCCTTATAGATCTGTGGTTTAGTGTCCTAAATCGATCTGTTTGAGGGCTATTTGTGGTGAAAGATTGAAAATAAAACTTTTATACTTAGCTAGATGTGAGTCTGATGGGGCATATTGGAAGATCCCACGTTAGCACCTCCTCTCACAGGTGTATTTATCGCCGACACCATCTTATTCGGGAAAGGGATATAATAAATTACCGGTGCTGGATCGATGGAAGTCACCATACCACTCTTTTAGGAGACGAGTCCTTAACCCCTTAACGCTCTGCGCCGTAGCTCTACGGGCAGAGGTATAAGGGATGTATGAAGAGGGCTCACGGGCTGAGTCCTCTTATACAGATGTGGGGGTTTTTTGCATTTGCACAAACCCCCACCACTAAACCGCGGTCGTGCTTGCACCGATCGCGGCTATGACCCGTCTCAACGCCGCGCGGCAAAGTCGTCTGGCGCGGCGTTTAAAAGACGGCGGCGCGCGTGCGCGCCATCTTTTTTCCCATCGCCACGCCCCGAACGTCATCGGGGGCGGCGATCGTTACCGGTAGCCTCGGGTCTTCTTTTGACACGAGGCGCTACAGCGGCTTGCAGGTCGTACAATGAGCCATGGCTCTTATAATGTATGACCTGCAAAATGCCATGTATTCAATACTGTAGTATGCAGTATATGTTAGGAGCGATCTGACCATCTATGGTAATGTACCCTAGATGGTCTAAAAAATAGTGAAAAAAAAAAAAAGTTTTAAAAAAAAAAAAAAAAATTAATAAAATATAAACGTTCAATCACCCCCCTTTCCCTAGAACGGATAAAACATAATAAACAGTAAAAATCACAAACATATTAGGTATCGCGCGTCCCCCAAATGCCCCGATCTATCAAATATCAAAACGGTTACGGCGGCGTGACTCCAAGGTGGGAAATGGCGCCCAAATGTCCGAAATGCGACTTTACACCTTTTTACAAACATAAAATAAAAATGATCAAAATGTCGCACAGACCGCCAAAACGGGTATAGCAATTAAAACTGTACTCGCCTCATTTTGCAAAAATGACACCTCACACATCTCCGTGCGCCCAAAGTATGAAAAAGTTTATTAGCGTCAGAAGAGTCCAAATTTTTTTTTCTTTTTGTACACATTCGTTTAATTTTTGAAATGTAATTAAAACACAATAAAACCTATATAAATTTGGTATCACCGCGGATTCGCACCGAACCAAAGAATAATAAGTAGGCGTGTTATTTGGGTGAAGAGTGAAAGTGTAAAACTGAGCCCACAAGAACGTGAGCACGTGACGTTTTTTTTCATTGTTTCCACATTTGGAATTTTTTTTCAGCTTCGCGCAGTACACGGCTGTTAAAAAACAATAAATAACATCACGGGAAAGTAAAATTTGTTACGACCACAAAATAAGCCCTCCAACCAGGTCGTACACGTAAAAATAAAAAGTATGGATTTTTTGAAGTTGGAGAGCAAGAAATCGGCCGAAAAAACCCTGCGTAAGTAGGGTTTAATGATTTACTCGCTTCACACACACAATTATTCCCCTCAGGAACAATAAAATTATCCAGTTATTTCACTCACCAGCATACCTGACAAGGTGCGTATGGCAAGGATGGGTCGGTTTCTACACCGCCTGTCCAAGATGCGGGGTTGAGCTGGGGAAGACTTCCTGGCACATGAGCTGGACCTGCCCCCCGACACAGGAGTTTTGGAATATTATCACAACTTCTTGTCCACATTAATGGAATCCCCATCCCTAAAGTGCCCTGAGGGATGACGAATGGGCCTACTTTGAAGAAGATTGGTCTCTTTACTAAATCATATTCCTAAAGAGAAACTTTATTCATGACCCGAAAGTGCATAGCCCTAAGATGGTCCGATCCTAATACCCAAACTTGAATATGTGGAATCTCAAATTAACCAAATTTTACCCTATGAAAAAACTGGGTACACAACATTGTAAACGGCCTGACAAGTTTGAACGGTGTGGGGAACCTGGTGTGAGTCAGGGGAAACTAATTACTCTGCATGTAGACTTAGACAGGAACCTTAGAGACATACACTCACGCAGTTGAGGTGAACAATACACTGCTGATGCCAAGATACCCCTTCCTCATTGAGACTGATCTCAGCGGAATAGCAGCCCAACACCGAGGGAATAGGAAAAGGGAAACGGGGAACTGGAGTAAGGGGAGGACAATCCACAGGAGGGTGCTGACGAGGTATCCATCTTGAGTTACTATTACAGTTGAATTTGGATTCTGTGTGCCTGTTTTTGGATATGTTCACTGATCTATGTCTCAGCATAATACATAACGAAAGGGAAAGAGTCGTTTACTCAGGTAAACGTAAAGTCTATCTTTATCAATAAGATTCGAAGGTATGCCATACAATGCTATCCATTTCGATTGCTGTATACATATGTTTGATACATCTAATGTTAATAATTGTATGCTGTGAACATGTTTGTATTAATAAATATTTAAAAAAAAAAAAAAGAATAGAAAACTCACCATTTCACCACAAAAAAAGTTTGTGAGTCGGTACGAAATAAAAATTTGGGTGAGTACTGAATGACACCTTACCCAGATCCTTCGCTAAAGTATGAAAAGTTGCAGTAATTGCAGCATAGTGTCCCAAATCACCCTCTGATGTTTTTGGGTAAAAACAACAACTTTATACTCATCCCACCTCTTGTACACTGCACAAGCGCCATAGGTATAGCGCAGAAAAATGAGTCCCTGATTCAATTGGTTGGCATCGTCTGATGGGGCATATTGGAAGATCCCACGTTAGCACCTCCTCTCACAATGCACCAATTGAATCAGGGACTCATTTTTCCTGCGCTATACCTATGGCGCTTGTGCAGTGTACAAGAGATGAGATGAGTATAAAGTTTGTTTGTTTTTTACCCAAAAACATCATAGAGGGTGATTTGGGACACTATGCTGCAATATACTGCAACTTTTTCATACTTTAGCGAATGGATCTGGGTAAGGTGTCATTCAGTCCATCCAAATTTTTATTTCATACGGACTCTACAAACCTTTTTATTTGTGGTGAAATGTTGATGTTTTTTATTCTTTTTTTTTTATTTTAAACTGATTTTATTAATACAACATGTTCACAGCATACAATTATCATACATTAGATATATCAACATATGTATACAGCAATCGAAATAGGATAGCACATTGTATGGCATACATTAGAATCTTATTGAATAAAGATATGACTTTAATGGGGAACATTTTTCCCAAGCATAACCATTATCAGACATTAGATGTTCAACTATGTATATAACAGAGCAATCGAAATAGGATATCCTGTACGTTTACTGAGTAACGACTCTTTCCCTTTCGTATGTAATTATGCTAGACATAGATCAGTGAAATATCCAAAACAGGCACACCAGAATCCAAATCAACTGGAAGTAGTAATCAAGATGGATACCTCGTCAGCAACCCTCCTGGGGATTGGTCCTCCCCTTACTCCAGTTCCCGTTTCCTTTTCCTATTCCCTCGGTGTTGGGCGCTGCATTCCGCTGAGATCAGTCTCAATGAGGGAAGGGGTATCCTTGCATCAGCAGTGTATTGTTCACTCAAACTGCGTGAGTGATGTCTCTAAGTTCTGTCTAAGTCTAATGCAGAGTAATTAGTTTCCCCTGACTCACACCAGGTTCCCCACACACGTTCAACTTGTCAGGCCGTTTACAATGTTGTTACCCCCGTTTTTCTATAGGGTAAAATTTGGTTAATTTGAGATTCCACATATTCAAGTGGGTATTAGGTACGGACCATCTTAGGGCTATGCACTTTCGGGTCATGAATAAAGTTTCTCTAGGAATATGATTTAGTAAAGAGACCAATCTTCTTCAGAAAGTGGCCCATTCGTCATCCCTCAGGGCATTTAGGGATGGGATGACATTAATGTGGACAAGAAGTTGGTGATAATTCCAAAACTCCTGTGTCGGGGCAGGTCCAGCTCATGTGCAGAAGGAAGTCTTCCCCAGCTCACCGCATTCTTGGACAGGCGGTGTAGAACACCGACCCATCTTGCATACGCACCGTTGTCAGGTATGCCTGGTGAGTGAAATATAACGGATAATTTTATTGTCACCTGAGGGAATAATGGTGTTGTGAAGCGAGTAAACATTAACCCTTAGGAAGCAGGGTTTTTTCGGCCGATTTCTTGCTCTCAACTTCAAAATCAATCATACTTTTATTTTTACGTGTCGACCTGTGTGAGGGTTATTTTGTGCGTAACAAATTTTTTACTTTCCCGTGATGTTATTTATTTAACAGCCGTTGTACTGCGAGCTGAAAAAAAATTCCAAATGTGGAAAAAATGAAAAAAAAGTCACTGCGTCAACGTTCTTGTGGGCTCAGTTTTTACGACTTTCACTCTTCACCCAAATAACACGCTACTTATTCTTTGTTCGTATCGCTGCGGTGATACAATTTATATAGGTTTATTGTGTTTAATACATTTTTCAAAAATTAAACGATGTGTACAAAAAAGAAAAAAAAATTTTGGCATCTTCTGGACGCTAATAAACTTTTTCATACTTTGGCGCACGGAGATGTGTGAGGTGTCATTTTTTGCAAAATGAGGCGACGTTTAATTGTACCATTAGGTTTGCGGGTCTGTGCGCATTTTGATCATTTTTATTTTATGTTTGTAAAAAGGTGTAAAGTCGCATTTCAGGACATTTGGGCGCCATTTCCCACCTTGGAGGTCACGCCGGCCGTAACCGTTTTATATTTTGATAGATGGGCATTTGGGGGACGCGGCGATACCTAATATGTTTGTGATTTTTACTGTTTATTAGTTCTATCCGTTCTAGGGAAAGGGGGGTGATTGTGAATCTTTAATATTTTATTAATTTTTTTGATTTTTTAATTTTTTTTTCTTTTTTTTCACTATTTTTTAGACCATCTAGGGTACATTACCATAGATGGTCAGATCGCTCCTAACATATACTGCATACTACAGTATTGAATACATGGCATTTTGCAGGTCATACATGTTATGAGCCATGGCTCATTGTACAACCTGCAACGCCTGTAGGCCTCGTGTCAAAAGAAGACCCGAGGCTACCATGGTAACGATCGCCGCCCCCGATGACGTGCGGGGCGTGGCGATGGGAAAAAAGATGGCGGCGCACGCGCGCCGCCGTCTTTTAAACGCCGCGCAGACTTTGCCGGCGGCGTTGAGCGGGACATAGCCGCGATCGGTGCAAGCACGACCGCGTTTAGTGGTGGGGGTTTGTGCAAATGCAAAAAACCCCCACATCTGTATAAGAGGACTAGCCCGTGAGCCCTCTTCATACTCCCTTATACCTCTGCGCCGTAGAGCTACGGCGCAGAGCGTTATTAAGGGTTAAGGACTCGTCCTCTAAAGAGGGATGGTGCTTCCATCTATCCAGCACCGGTAATTTATTATATCCCTTTCCCGAATAAGATGGGTGATAAGGCGGATATAATACTCTTAGGCCTGCGTTCTACAAATCAATTAATGGACATGAGGATATAGGGTCTGGGGGGAGGAGAAGACCTCTCTGGCTGCGAAGCGTAGATGATCAGATCAAAAAATTTCTCTCTAAATTCAAGATTCAATGTGTGCCAATTCTGGAAGGAATGTAGATGTTTGCGTATATAAGCAGTGTGCTGATCCCTTACTCCAGAGGGGGCTCCTCCCTTTAGTCTTATTTTATCGTTCACTCTGGTACTTGAACCCTGGGGGTTGATTGTTTACAAATATCTATGCGGATTGATGCTTAAACCACCCATAGGAGCCACTAGAGAGTTTCTAGCAAACCATAGTCCCTTTGTGATGGACAACGGTGATTCAGGTGCCCTAGGGCATGGTTCCAGACCTTCTAATCGCTGTGAACGCAATAACATTTCCTCATGAGCTGTGGTGACCCCACAACCATGCAAACGCAGTAACAAACACACTAAAATTGCGGCTCGATGCTTTAGTACCCCGGTTTTGGTCGTTCGAGCTCCCCATGGGGTCCCGACCAACAGTTGAGAACCACATGCCTAGGGGAGGTCTGATTGCTATAAATATATGCAGATCGTGACAAGCTTGTATACCACCCTCGGAGCACCAAAGTGTTCCAGCGAATCGCGGACCCCTCGTGATGACCAGGTGATAAGGTGCCATACGCCAAGTAATTTATCATTTCTTGCCTGCACCAATTGTGGGGTGTGTGGCAGGTGTACTGCTGTATAATTTGTCTTCTGCATGTGTTAAGGAGATAATTGTACAACCTTTTGTAGAAAACATCCTTACTGTTCACTAGTACAGCTATCTCACGCCACAAGGTGATCCACCTAACCAAGACTGACAAAAAATTACACTTTTATCAATAATGACAAATAAATGGGGGATTATATCTGTCGGCCCACTTTACTGTAGTGTATGAAACGCCTCGTCTCCCACCCGCCGGCAGACGGGATACGCTAAGACTCCGGTATATCTCCGGCAGCTGTGCTGTGCTGGTGGGAGACAAACTGGTAGTGAGGAGCAGGTCAGCGGCACCAGCGGTGACAGTGGATCCCCCGGTAGACCCTGGTTAGGTGGCCCACACTCTGCATAGTAGTGTGCAGGACCTCATAGAATAGATTATCTCCCATATAGTAATCTCTATACAGATCATTCCAATCCAGTACTATAGCGATGCATAAGTAGATTCAGGTAAACAAATGTTATAGGACGGTGGTAGGCCCTCGACAAGATCAGAAAGAATTACTGATGGGCCAAGGTATCCCAGCCCCGACACGATGTAGAAGCAAATGATAAATCCCCCCAATCCCAATATCTCTAAAACTTTTTCCATGCTGGACAACAAGGCTACTCAAGTTCCCCCCATTACGCGGAGTATGGGATTGGGTCAAAATATTTCAAAATCCGCCTGATGCTAAACAAATTGGATCTAAAAGTCTCGCATACATAAAGGATATACACTTTAAGGGTCCAAACAATTAAACAGGATTCAAAGAAATTTTGTATTTTGCCAGTAGATCTCTATCATGTTATTTTAAGATTAACATAATGTCAATTTCAACTGTCTTTTTCAACCCTTTCCAGTACTTTCCCGTCACTGTGTCATCGCACCGACTTCTGACTTCCGATAGGATATCTTAATTAAAAAGGATCCATGCTTTATTGGGTGTTCATTTACTCCTCCAAATAAAACAAAAATACACATTAAATGTGAAACAAAAGACAAATGTTGCATACTAAGAAATCCGTGTCAAAATTTGTCATTTACCGTAGACAATTGAGAAAAGGACTTGTATGCACGACTTGTTCCCTAGCACGATAAAATTCTATCAGTGTACATCATTGTAATTACGTCTTAGTCATCTAACGTACTAATTCACTGTAAAACCAAGTCTAGAACTCAAGTGATTTCCAAGAAGCAAAGATTATAAATTGGTATTTTGACACGATTCAAGGCTGTGTAAGGGTGCATGGCCACCAACTGTACCCTAGAGCAACATGTTTGAGAAAGACTAAACTGGTAGCAAACGGGAGAGGAAAAAAACAAGTTGGAAAAAATGGAGAGAGAGATTTTTCATCATATTACCAGTTTAGCTCTCCGTTAAAGGGGTTGGCTACTTTGTAGCTTCAGTTCCCTGGTTCAGATGCTGTCCTCTGCATAGATACAACTTCAGTTTCTCACTCTTGCTTCACGATATGCTTAAGGATCTCCTATTCATCAGGTTAAGACAATGCAAACAAAGATCGACTATATAGCAGACAGCACTAAACTAATTAGCAAATGGGGCTGAATAACTGATCAACATGGGATTACTAAGGTGTAAGGCATGGGAACTCTCCCATAGGACACCTGGGACCCGGCCATACGTTATGGGGAAAGCTAGAGCTTGCTCATCTGCTTTACTGGAAAACAATGAATACATATGCACTCACATTGAATGTTACTTGTCCCTTCTTCTCTTTGCATTTTGGTTAGAATCCACTGCCTTCATAAAACCATAACCTTTCTTCTTCTCCCTAGAGTCAAGAGGGGGCTTAGTTTTTTGGGACAAGCTAATTCCGCAGGGTGCCCTGACTAAGAAAATATTCTTTAAAAATGTAAATGGTCGCTAAAACAATGACCGATTTTTTCTTCTCTCTTCCTAGATTTCATGAGGGCTTATTTGTGGACAAACTACTTAGCTCTGAGTGTCCCTGACCTAAAATTATTAGCTACCTAATGGGGACAATACTTAACCGGTCCAGAAGTTCCCCAAATTGGCATGTCTGATTCATGCCCTGGTGACTGCGATTCCACTAAGTCCTGTGATGCCCGAGCTCCTGCAGGTGTCAGCTTCCCGCTCAGGTCCGACAGAGTCACCTTTTCTCTGGTGCATGTAAGTGCATTGACTGTGCAACACAATTGAAAGTAGAATCTGATACTCATTACCAAATCAAGTTTGGCTGGTGCGACCTCGGCACGACCCCCCGATTTATGGCACATGCAAGCACTGGACACAAAATGGGATTGTGCTGTGACACCATCCAGTGCAACACCATGTTAACAATAGAGATGAGCGGAACTAATGCCGGGTCATCGTTATTCGAGAAGAAATGTTCCAGCTGTCTCGAGTGCTCGTCTCGAATACCTCGAGCCCCTATTGCAGTCACGGTACATTGTATGGCATACATTAGAATCTTATTGAATAAAGATATGACTTGTACGTTAACCTGAGTAACGACTCTTTCCCTTTCGTTATGTAATTATGCTATGACATAGATCAGTGAACATAGTCAAAACAGGCACAACCAGAATCCAAATTCAACTGTATAGTAACTCAAGATGGATACCTCGTCAGCACCCTCCTGTGGATTTGTCCTCCCCTTACTCCCAGTTCCCGTTTCCCTTTTCCTATTTCCCTCGGTGTTGGGCTGCTATTCCGCCTGAGATCAGTCTCAATGATGGAAGGGGGTATCCTTGCATCAGCAGTGTATTGTTCACTCAAACTGCGTGAGTGATGTCTCTAAGTTCCTGTCTAAGTCTACATGCAGAGTAATTAGTTTCCCCTGACTCACACCAGGTTCCCCACACACGTTCAAACTTGTCAGGCCGTTTACAATGTTTGTACACCAGTTTTTCATAGGGTAAAATTTGGTTAATTTGAGATTTCCACATATTCAAGTTTGGGGTATTAGGATCGGACCATCTTAGGGCTATGCACTTTCGGGTCATGAATAAAGTTTCCCTTAGGAATATGATTTAGTAAAGAGACCAATCTTCTTCAGAAAGTAGGCCCATTCGTCATCCCTCAGGGCATTTAGGGATGGGGATGCACATTAATGTGGACAAGAAGTTGGTGATATCATTCCAAAACTCCTGTGTCGGCGGGCAGGTCCAGCTCATGTGCCAGAAGTCTTCCCCCAGCTCACCGCATCTTGGACAGGCGGTTGTAGAAACCCGACCCATCCTTGCCATACGCACCGGTGTCAGGTATGCCTGGTGAGTGAAATATAACTGGATTATTATATTGTCCACTGAGGGGGATAATTTGGTGTGTGAAGCGAGTAAATCATTAACCCCTTAAGGACGCAGGGTTTTTTGGCCGATTTCTCGCTCTCCAACTTCAAAAATCCATAACTTTTTCATTTTTACGTGTACAGACCTGTGTGAGGGCTTATTTTGTGCGTAACAAATTTTACTTTCCTGTGATGTTATTTATTTTAACATTTGGAAAAAAAATTCCAAATGTGGAAAAATTGAAAAAAAACGCCACGTGCGTCACGTTCTTGTGGGCTCAGTTTTTACGACTTTCCCTCTTCGCTCCAAATAACATGCCTACTTTATTCTTTGGTTCGGTGCGATCGCGGTGATACCAAATTTATATAGGTTTTATTGTGTTTTAATACATTTTCAAAAATTCAACAAATGTGTACAAAAAAGAAAAAAAAAATGTTGCCATCTTCTGACGCTAATAACGTTTTCATACGTGGCGCACGGAGATGGTAGTCGAGGTGTCATTTTTTGCAAAATGAGGCGACGTTTTAAATTGCTACCATTTGCGTCTTTGGATTGTCATGCATTTTGATCATTTTTGATTTTATGTTTGTAAAAAGGGTAGTAAAAGTCGCATCGGACATTTGGGCGCCATTTCCCACCTTGGAGGTCACCGCCGCCGTAACCGTTTTATATTTGATAGATCGGGCATTTTGGGACGCGGCGATACCTAATATGTTTGTGATTTTTACTGTTATTATGTTTTATATCAGTTCCAGGGAAAGGGGGGTGATTTGAATTTTTAATATTTTATTAATTTATTTTTTTTTTTAACTTTTTTTTTTCTTTTTTTTTTCACTATTTTTTAGACCATCTAGGGTACATTAACCCTAGATGGTCAGATCGCTCCTAACATATACTGCAATACTACAGTATTGCAATACATGGCATTTTTGCAGGTCATACATTATAATGAGCCACTGGCTCATTGTAACGAACCTGCATAAGCCATGTAGCCTCGTGTCAAAAGAAGACCCGAGGCTACCATGGTAACCGATCGCCGCCCCCCGATGACGTTCGGGGGCGTGGCGATTGGAAAAAAGATGGCGGCGCACGCGCGCCGCCGTCTTTTAAACGCCGCCGACGACTTTGCCGGCGGCGTTGAGACGGGTTAATAGCCGCGATCGGTGCAACCACCGACCGCGGTTATTAGTGGTGGGGGTTTTGTGCAAAATGCAAAAACCCCCACATCTGTATGAAGAGGACTCAGCCCGTGAGCCCTCTTCATACATCCCTTATACCTCTGCGCCGTAGAGCTACGGCGCAGAGCGTTAAGGGGTTAATGGACTCGTCCTCTAAAGATGGGATGAGTGCCTTCCACGATCCACACCGTATTTATTATTATCACTTTCCCTGATAAGATGGTGTCGGCGATAAATACACCTCCTCGGCATCTGGTAAGTGGCCCACACTCACTGTTACCTTTTTCCTCGGCATCTGGTAAGTGGCCCACACTCACTGTTACCTTTTTCCTCACCGCTCTGGCGCCGTAAGATCTACGGCGGCAGAGGTATAAGGGATGTATGAAGAGGCTCACGGGCTGAGTCCTCTTCATACATGTGGGGGTTTTTTGCATTTGCAAAAACCCCCACCACTAAATACCGCGTCGGTGCTTGCACCGATCGCGGGCTATTAACCGTCTCAACGCCGCCGGCAAGTGCGTCGGCGGCGTTTAAAAGACGGCGCGCCTGCGCCATCTTTTTTTAATCGCCACGCCCCCGAACGTCATCGGGGGGCGGCGATCAGTTACCATGGTAGCCTCGGGTCTTCTTTTGACACGAGCACATGTCTTATGCAGGTTCGTTACAATGAGCCTGGCTCATTATAATGTATGACCTCAAAATGCCATGTATTGCAATACTGTAGTATTGCAGTAAATGTTAAGAGCGATCTGACCTCTAGGGTTAATGTACCCTAATGGTCTAAAAATAGTGAAAAAAAAAAGAAAAAAAAGTTTAAAAAATAAAAAAAATTATAATATTAAAAGTTCAAATCACCCCCCTTTCCCTAGAACGGATATAAAACATAATAACAGTAAAAATCACAACACTATTAGTATCGCCGCGTCCCAAATGCCCGATCTATCAAATATAAAACGGTTACGGCCGGCGGTGACCTCCAGGTGGAAATGGCGCCCAAATGTCCAAATGCGACTTTTACTACACCTTTTTACATACAACTAAAAAAAAATGACAAAATGGATTTCAATGTCGCAACACCTGACCTCAAATGGTAGCAATTAAAACGTCGCCCTTCATTTTGCAAAAATGACACCTCACACCACTCTCCGTGCGCCCAAAGTATGAAAAGTTATTAGCGTCAGAAGATGGCCACAAATTTTTTTTTCTTTTTTGTCACATCATTCGTTAATTTTTGAAAATGTATTAAAACCAATAAAACTATATAAATTGGTACAACCGCGATCGCACGAACCGAACCAAGAATAAAGTAGGCGTGTTATTGGAGTGAAGAGTGAAATCGAAAACTGAGCCCACAGAACGTGACGCACGTGACGTTTTTTTTACATTTCCTTTTCCACATTTGGAATTTTTTTTCAGCTTCGCAGTACGCTTTAAATAACATAACATCACGGAAAGTAAAATTTGTTACCGCACAAATAGCCCTCACACAAGGTCTGTACACGTACAAATTTAAAAAGTTATGGATTTTTGGAAGTTGGAGAGCAAAATCGGCCGAAAAAACCCTGTTCCTCCTTAGGGTTTAATGATTACACTCTACAGCTTCTACTACTCGCTTCACACACCAAATTATTCCCTCATTGAACATAAAATTATCCCAGTTATATTTCACTCACCAGGCATACCTGACACGGTGGCGTATGGCAGAATGGGTCGGGGTTTCTACACAACCGCCTGTCCAAGATGGCGGTGAGCTGGGGAGACCCCGACTTTCTGGTTCTTTTTTTTCTGGCATAAGGGGTTAATGGACTCGTCCTCTAAAGATGGGATGAGTGCCTTCCATCTATCCAGCACCGGTAATTTATTATTAATCACTTTCCCTTGAATAAGATGGGTGTATAAGGCGGATATAATACCTCTAGGACCCTGCGTTCTACAAATTCCAATTAATGGAAATGAGGATATAGGTGTCCTGGGGGAGGGAACTGAGACTCTAGTGGCTGTCGAAGCTGTAAGAATCTATAAAAAAATTTCTCTCTAATTCAAATTTCTGTTGCAATTCCTGGAAGGAATGTAGAATGTTTGCGTTATATAAGTCCGCAAGTGTGCTGACTCCCTTACTCTCCCAGAGGGGGCCTCCCTCCATTATTCTTATTTTTTAGTTCACTCTGGTTACTTGAACCCTAGGGGGTCTGATTGTTTAAAAAATATACTGCGGACTGTGAATGCTTTATAACCACCATAGGAGCCACTTAGAGGTTTCTAGCAAACCATGTCCCTTGTGATGACCAGGTTGATCAGGTTGCCCTAGGGCAGTGGTTCTCAACCTTTCTAATGCTGTGACACCGCAATACATTTCCTCATGCTGTGGTGACCCCAAACCATGCAACTCGCAGTAAAAACACACTAAAATTGCGGCTCCGATGGCTTTAGGTGACCCCCGGTTTTGGTCGTTCGACCCCCACTGGGGTCCCGACCCACAGGTTGAGAACCACTGCCCTAGGGGGTCTGATTGCTTATACAATATACTGCAGATCGTGAATGCTTTATAACCACCATAGGAGCCACTCAAAGGTTTCCAGCGAACCGCGGCCCCTCGTGATGACCAGGTTGATAAGGTTGCATACGCCAACGTAATTTATCATTTTCTGCCTGCACAATTGTGGGTGTTAGTGGCAGGTGTCTGCTGTATAATTTGTCATTCTCATGTATGCTTAATGGAGAATAATGTACAATAATTTTGTAGAAAAATCCTTACTCGTCTCACTAGTACAGCTCTACTCCTGCCACACTGGTGATCCACCTCAACCAATGACTGAAAAAAAATTACAATTTTATCATTATAATGACAAACAATGGGAGAGATTTATCATCTGTCGGCACACTTTACTGTAGTGTATGATAAAGCCTCGTACTCCACCGCCGCGACGGATACGGCTAAGACCTCTGGATATATCTGCCGGCTATGCTGTGCTGGTGGGAAAAACTGGTGTAGGAGCAGGCTCAGACTGGCACACAGGTGAACAGGTGGATCCCCCGGTAGACCCCTGAGTTAGGTGGGCCCCCACCTCTGCATAAGTAGTGCTGGACAAGGTACCCCATATGTAATTTATACATATATTCCACTATCCTATGTATCTATATGATTAAATTAATAGATTATGTAACAAATGTATAGCTGTGGTAGGCCCCAAGATCAGAAATTACTGATGGGCCCAAGGTATCCCAGCCCGACACTATGTAGAAGCAATGATAAATTCCCCCAATCCCCCAATATCTCTATAACTTTTTCCCATTGCATGGCCAACAAGGCTTCCAGTTTCCCCCATTACCTCGGAATATGGGATGGGTACAAAATATTTCAAAATCGCTGATGCTAAACAAATCTGGATTCTAAAATGTCTCCATTACATACAAGTGATACTACACTTTAAGGGCCAACAATTAAACAGGATTTCAAAAGAATTTTTTATTTTGCCAGTAGATCTCATTATCATAGTTATCTTCTAAGATTAAAATAATGTCAATTTCAATGTCCTTTTTACAACACCCTTTCACGGTCATATTCCCGTCATTGTGTCATCGCACCAGACTTCTGCATTTCCATATGTTATCTTCATAAAAAGGATACATGAATTATTGGCCCGTGTCATTTACTCCTCCAAATAAAAGAAAAAATACACATAAATTTAACAAAAGACTAAATGTTGCATACTAAAGAATCTCCGTGTCAAAATTTGTCATTTACCGTCAGACACTGAGAAAAAGGACTTGGATGCCGCACTTGTTCCCTAGACGATAAATTATATCATTTTTACATCATTGTAAATTACGATTCAGTTCATCTAAATGTATAATTCACTTTTAAAACAAAGTCTAGAACTTCAAGTTGATTTCCAAGAAGAAAAAGTATAAATTGGTATTTTGCACCGATTCAAGGCTGTGTAAGGGTATGCATGGCCCCAAAATGTACCTATAGCAACTGTTTGAGAAAGACTGGTAGCAAACGGGAGAGGAAAAACAAGTGGAAAATGGAGAGAGAATTTTTCATTCACTATTTACCAGTTTAGCTCTCCGTTAAAGGGGTTGGCTACTTTGTCAGCTTCAGTCTTTCCCTGTTCTCAGTATGCTGTCCTCTGCATATATACACAACTTTCAGTTTCTCACTTCTGCTTCACGATCTGCTTAAGATCCTCCTATTCATCAGTGTTAAGACATGCAAACAAAGATCCACTAATATTTAGCAGACAGCACTAAACTAATTAGCAATGGGGCTGAATCACTTGATAAACATTCAGGGATTACTAAGGCTGTAAAGGCACATGGGCAACTCTCTCCATAGGGACACCTGGTACCCGGCAATACGTATGGGGAAAGCTAGAGCTTGCTCTATCTTTTTCCTGGCAACCATATGACATACATATGCACTCACCATTGAATTTACTTAGTCCCTTCTCCTCATCTTTGCATTTTAGGTTTATACATTCCACTTGCCATAAACCATAACCTTTTCTTCTCCCTTCACAGAGTTCAATGAGGGCTTATTTTTTTTGGGACAAAGCTAATTCCGCATTGGGTGCCCCTGACCTAAAGAAAATTATTTCTTTATAAAATGGAAAATTGTAGCTAAAACAATGACCGATTTTTTCTTCTCCTTTCATAGATTTTCAATGAGGGCTTATTTTTTGTGGGACAAACCTAATTTAGCTTTGAGTGTCCCTGACCTAAAAAAAATTATTCCTACATAATGGGGCACATATACTTAACCGGTCCAGCGAGTTCCCCCAAAAGTGCATTGTCTGACGATCATGCACTCTGCTGCGATTCACTAAGATTGTGTGCCCCATATCTTGCATGTGTCGCTTCACCGCTCAGGTCCAACAGAGTTCACCTTCTTCTTCGTGGTGCATGTAAGTGCATTGTCTTGCGACACAATTTGAAAGTTAAATCTGCACTCAGTCCGAATCAGTTGGATCGTGCAACGGCACCGCCCCCGATTTCTGGCACATGAAAGCAGCCAAGCTGCGACAAAATGGGATTGTGTGTGACACAATCCCAGTGCAAACCACTGTTAAATACCTGTCATAGCACTGCAAATTCTGAAAACGGTCCGAGGAAAGTGCAATCCGAGACCCTTAGTAAATAAGCCCTAATATGTAAAATTGTAGCTAAAACAGTGACCGATTTCCTTTTTTTTAAACTATATTTTTTAACTGTGGAAAGGCCTCGGTCTCTACCAGCCTATAGGGCAGCATCTCCAGGCTAAGCAACTTGGAGATGTGGACGTTGAGGGCTTGGGCGTGTGGGTGGGTTGCGCTATACTTCCTTTTGCGCTCCAGCGTCTGGAGTATGGAGAGCTGAACGCTGGTGGATGCTGTGGAGGATCGTGGAGGCGAAGATGGGGTTTTCGCACGGGAGGTGTTTGGGCCGTGGTCCTGGGCAGGGGGCTGACTAGCAGATGACACAGGGGAAGGAGCAGTGGTGTGCCCGGCCGGAGGTGAACGGGCTTGGTGCCATTGAGTGGGGTGTTTAGCATTCATATGCCTGCGCATACTGGTGGTAGTTAAGCTAGTAGTGGTGGAACCCCTGCTGATCCTGGTTTGGCAAAGGTTGCACACCACAGTCCGTCGGTCATCCGGTGTTTCTTTAAAGAACCTCCAGACTTCTGAAAATCTAGCCCTCGCCACGGGAGCTTGACTACGGGCAACATTTGGCGCTGATGCACCAGCTCTGGCCCTGCCTCTCCGTCTGGCCCCACCACTGCCTCTTCCAACCTGTTCTGCTATAGGACTCGCCTCCGTCTCAGAAGCACTGTGTTCACCCGGCCTATCAACCCAGCTTGGGTCTGTCACCTCATCATCCTCCGATCCCTCAGTCTGCTCCCCCCTCGGACTTCCTGCCCTGACAACAACTTCACCACTGTCTGACAACCGTGTCTCCTCATCGTCCGACACCTCTTTACACACTTTTTCAACTACGTCAATAATGTCATCATCACCCACAGACTGCGACTGGTGGAAAACCTGGGCATCGGAAAATTGCTCAGCAGCAACCGGACAAGTGGTTTGTGACTGTGGGAAGGGTCCAGAAAACAGTTCCTCAGAGTATGCCGGTTCAAATGCCAAATTTTGCTGGGAGGGGGCAGACTGGGGGGAAGGAGGCTGAGGTGGAGGAGCTGGAGGAGTGCTGATTTCGGTGACATGGGTGGACTGCCTGGAAGACTGACTGGTGGACAAATGGCTAGAAGCATTGTCCGCAATCCACAACATCACCTCTTCGCACTGTTCTGGCCTCAACAGTGCTCTACCACGAGTCCCAGTAACTTGAGACATGATGAACCTAGGGAGTGTAGCTCTGCGGCGTTCCCCTGCTCCCTCATCAGCAGGTGGTGTCTCACCCCGCCCAGGAACACGGCCTCTGACCCCTGCAGTAGTTGGACGCCCACGTCCACGCCCTCGTCCTCTACCCCTAGCCCTCGGGTTAAACATTTTCCAAATTAAAGTGTAAACTTTTAATTTTTTTTTTTGCGTGTTTATTTTATTTTATTTTTTTTTTAACAAAACGATGCTATCCTATTGCTATGGCTAGTTTCTAACCTACACTGACAGCACACAACTGGATTTTGTGCTGTGCCTGATGACTTTGAGCTATAAAATGAAATAAAGGTAAAAAAAAATAAATCAGCAGACTCTGCCTAATTCTAATCAAACCCCTAATAAATTGTCCCACTTCGGTGTTTGAGGTGGATATGCGTGTCACTAAGAGCTAAACACAACGGTCGCAGGTCTCCCAGCAAATTCCTCACAATATGGTACTAGCTGCACTACTAATGCCAGCAAGCCCAGCCACAAGCAAACAAAAAAAAGGAAAATATAACGCTATTGTAGGCCTAAGTAAGCCGTTGGGGTTCTCCTATGGCTATTTTGTAGCCTACAATGAGAGCACACTGCTTTGCAAGATGAGTTTGAGCTATAAAATGAAATACAGCTAAAAAAAAAATAAATCAGCAGACTCTGCCTAATTCTACTCAAACCCCTAATAAATTGTCCCACTTTGGTGTTTGAGGTGGATATGTGTGTCACTAAGAGCTAAACACAACGGTAGCAAGTCCCCCTGCAAATTCCTCACAATATGGTACTAGCTGCACTACTAGTGCCAGCAAGCCCAGCCACAAGCAAATTAAAAAAAAAAAAAGTATAACGTTATTGTAGCCCTAAGAAGGGCTGTTGGGTTCTTGTAGAATCACTCCAGCCTAACACTATTCTAATAGAACAGCCTAACGCTTTCCCTGACCAGCAGCAGCTCTCTCCCTAGCGGCATCCAGACACAGAATGATCCGAGCAGCGCGGGCAGGGGCTAGTCTATTCCAGGGTCACCTGATCTGGCCAGCCAACCACTGCTATCGACGTGTAAGGGTACCACGTCATGCTGGGTGGAGTGCAGAGTCTCCTGGCTTGTGATTGGCTCTGTTTCTGGCGCCAAAAAGCAAAACGGCGGGAGATGCCATTTTCTCGAGCGGGCGAAGTATTCGTCCGAGCAGTTTCGAGTACGCTAATGCTTGAACGAGCATCAAGCTCGGACGAGTATGTTCGCTCATCTCTATTAAATACCTGTCATAGCACTGCAAATTCTGAAAACGGTCCGACGAAAGTGCAATCCGAGATCCTTAGTAAATAAGCCCTAATATGTAAAATTGTAGCTAGAACAGTGACCGATTTCCTTTTTTTTAAACTATATTTTTTAACTGTGGCATATATGCTTATGTTGTTGGCGGATCTGGCACATACATACATTCGCATTTACCTTGGGGTGGTGCAGTAGAGGTTTTTACTTTGTAATTTCCTGATCATGACACAGATTAATACACACTGGGGGATTTTTTAATCAAAAGTCATTTACTCCTTCTACTTCTTTTTGTAGTTTTGGAACAAATCGGGGACCCAGAGAACCAAACCCTTTGCCGAATTGAACCTCAGACCTCAGCACTAGAACAATTCGACAATAACAAAAGTACAAGCACTGCCTGAGCTCCTAGGGGTGGTAAGGTGTCATCCCAAAAAGCCACCAGCAAGTTTTGGAGCAAATCGAGGACCCAGAGAACCAAACCTTTTGCCAGATTGAACCTCGGACCTCAGCCATAGAAGAATTCGACAATAACAATGCACAAAGTACAAGCACTGCCTGTGATGGAAGAACAAGTTTCATTTTATATGAGCTTATAGGGGTGGTAAGGCGTCATCCCAAAAAGCCATCAGCAAGTTTATGACTTGTAATAGCTAACATCTAGCACCCTGTCTCCATGGATCAGCCGAGGCTCGCCGGTGTAAGAGAACCATTTCCTAAAGAATTCCAGGAAAACGTGATACTCAAACTTTTTATCTGTGAAGTTCCCATCATATGTATTTACTAAAAAATGCATCTCAAATAGTCATGAATGCATTAGAGAATCGTATTGTCAAAGTTTGGAGGATGCGTTTGCCAACCGCTCTGTGATTAATCATCATTGGTATGTATGAATACAGTGAGGAAAGATCTGCTCCCATAAATCTGTGTTGCGTATAGAAGGCTGTCTTAATCAGAATTTATTTTTGGTGTTGGAACAATTTATGAAAAAAAAGATAATGACATGAAAATATGATAATAAAAAACCACTCTGCCTGTCACTGCAAAGTCATTTTGTTAATGTATTCGACTACAAGCATCATGTGTTTATGCAACCAAAAATATCTGGAAAAAGTGACACTTTTTAGAAAACTATTTCAGCAAAAAAGCACCTTGTTTCCTATGTATATAAATAGACTAAGCAGTATCTTCCCCATAATGTTTTAACGTGTTCAGAAAAGCAGTATTTCAAGTAAAAGGTTTTTTAAAATTTAATTTCACACTCATTAGAAATTCTTGAAAACCCCCTCGAGGACCCGGGTGGCAAAAAAATTCCTGTTTTTGGTATTTTGCAACTAAACCTGTATATGACTCTCACAGAGCAGGAGTCATCGGACCCATTTTGGCAAACCAGCAGCCTCCTCCGATCACCAGGACATCATTTGTGAAGTCAGAGAAAGGAATGTGAAAATGAGCAGAGAAGAGTCAGAGCCTGAGATAAGTAAAGTTTAGAGGCTGCAGGGGGAATGTCACTCTAGACGCCCCTATTGTTGGTTCTGTAATATCTAGAATCTTTCTTTTGATGTCAAATTAAAGATAAGAATCTCATTTTCCAAATGCTTGGTTGTCTGAAGTGATGCTTTCCCTGCAGCCTCTAAACTGGACTCATCTCAAAATATGCAAAATATAACTCCTCTCTGCTCATTTGCATATGACAAGGATATTTAAAAAAAAAATAGGGAATTCTAGAATTGTGTACCCTTTCTTATAGCAATAGTAAAATATAATTATATTATATAATTATTATAAATATTATTTTCCTATATAAATAATAAAAAGCACGGTGCCATATAACAGCAATCAGAGGAAGGCCATTCCCTCCCTAACCCCTTAGATGCTGTGATCACTATGAACCACAAAATCTAAGTAGTTATCTTCAGAGAACCAGTGTTCCTAAAATATTGGGGCTCATTTACTAACGGATCGCACTTTTGTGGGACTGTTGGTCTTTTTCGGGATTTGCGCGGCTTTGACAGGTATTTAACAGGGGTCTGTGCTGGTATTGTGTCCCATGAGATTGTGGCGTAGTTGCGCTGGCTTCAATGCGACAGAAATCGGGGGGGCGTACAGTCGGATTATCCAACTAATTCTGAGTGAGCGCAGGATTTAACTTTCAAATTGTGTCGCAAGACAATGCACTTACATGCACCAGGAAGAAGATGGTGAACTCCGGCGGACCTGAGCGGGGAAGCGACACATGCAGGAAATCGGGCGCACGATCTTAGTGCATTATCATCGGACAATGCACTTTCGGTGAACTCCGTAGGACCAGGTAAGTAAATTTGCCCCATTCTGATCTCTGAGAAGGGAGGAAAAACTATGTAAAGCAATAACTTTTACTGGCCAGAGCTTTTCCATAATAGCTACATGGAAAAGGAAAAATTACAGGCGGCCCCCTACTTAAGGACACCCGACTTACAGACAACCCATAGTTACAGACCGACCCCTCTAACCTATGGTGAAGCTCTCTGGACGCTATATACTAAAGTCCCTGATTGCAATAATCAGCTGTAAGGTGTCTGTAATGAAGCTTTATTGATAATCCTTGGTCCCATTACAGCAAAAAATGCTTTAACTCCAATTGTCACTGGGGCCAAATTTTTTTTTGTCTGGATCTACAATTATAAAATATACAGTTTCGACTTGCATACAAATTCAACTTAAGAACAAACCTCCGGACCCTATCTTGTACGTAACCCGGGGACTGCCTGTACAAACATGTGTTTAAAAAGTGTTTAAAGGAAATCTACCATCAAAATCCAAAAAGTTGATTTTAGGAGGAAGGAGGGCATGGATAACAAATATAAGAAGATGACTACAGTCACGGTGCCTGAATCTATTAGTGTCCCTGGTTTATCATGATGGATAGTCATGCTAGATTTCCTTTAATGGAGTAAAATTTGGTGATTAAGTGCCTTTTAGATTGGGTCAATAATATTTTTAGCTTAGATAACCTCATGAGAAAAACAGGTATGAGAGCCATCTCTGAAATATTTTAACAACTTTCCTTGCAGTAACTTTTTCTAAATTCTAGGATTCTAGACAGAGACTAGAAGATAAGTTTATTAAATTCGCATGACTACATGTGGTCACTTGTGCACTCTCTCTTAATATCAGCAATTTATATTGAATTACTTTTATTATTATATCAGTTTCATGTTTCTTTTATATCATTTGGTAACCATGCAAATGTGGCCAAACACGTGACCGGCAAGTATTACAGCTGCCAGGGATCATAGACCACAGCGATCAGTAACTGCCTAGAACTCTGCTGCGGGCTTCCCATTCACAAACATACCGCCTCTGTGGCTGACCACAAATGTCGCCTTCCCCAAAGCTGCAACGGCTGTAGAGGCCCAAGAAAAAATCTAAAATCACAGACTACATGTGTAGAGCGGCTAACAGCGCATCCGCTTTCAGATGGGATTTCTACATTTTAATCTTGACATATGTTTCTGCAGTTTAGAGGCTTAGGAAAACGTTTCAGCAGCAGAAATCAAAGAAACTATTACCTGACCTTAAAACTAGGACGACACAATCTCTAAACAAAGCGAAGGTGCGGTGTGACTGCTGCATCGGGCGGCATTGATGAGGTGTTATTGATGTTTGGATTAAACCATGGCTCAGTGATCAAGTGCTCAAACACAGCATAAAAGAAGAATATACGCTCTAATCCCGACACCTCATTTCGTGCACAACTAAAAATAAGGGCAGCAAAACAAATCTCATAAGTGTCTTTGGTTTTACTTATTGACATAGCCATTTCATTAATTTACCAAGAACACTGCCCGCATTTACAACAAGACAAGGAAATCTATAGCAGACAAAGTGTTCAGCACCGCATAATCGCTGTTTTTTTACTTATTCGAGAAAACGCTCAATAAGTTATGATTCCAAACCGTGGGAGTGATGAACAATAAAACATTATACAAAAATGAGATATCGATTAGTCTTGGGGTCGGAAATCAAATTAAATGAAAGACGAAAACCGGGAAGGTAAAATTAAGGATTGGATGATGATTACATGGAGCAGGGATTGATGACTTCATCAGGTCTTAATCAACTGAGTAATTTTGTCACGACTGCCATCAAAGATTGTGTGTGTGATATCAACATCATGGACAGTGACATAAGAGGGTTGTCTGACATGTTTTGGGCTACAACAGCAATCCCTTAGTCACAGCATGTTATGACTATGTTATTGCATCTAGAATCCGCCCATTTATTACAATTGAAACCTCTACAATGCTTAGTGATGCTCTGATTCACTCTTGACTAGACTTCTATAACTCCAATCACTAAACTCTCTCCTCTCCAATCTATTCTTAATGCAGCAGTTACACTTGTCTTTCAGAAAAACGCTACACAGTTTGTGCCAGTCACTGCACTGGCTGCCTGTCTTCTTCCAAATACAGTTTAAAAATAATCACCCTCATCCACAAAGCTCTACATAATGCTGCACCTCCCTAGCTTTCATCTCAGTCTATCGCCCAACTCGTTTTAATCTGAACCTCTCATGTACGTCTCCAGGACTTCTCCCAAGCGACCGCAATTCTCTGGAATGCCCTTTCTAGAAGGTTGGACAAATACCAAACCTCCAAAGTTTCAAACACGCTTTTAAAACCCATCTCTTTAGGCAAGCATATCACACTAGCTAACTGCATGAGATTTCAACTTTCTCTTTACTAACCCATCCTGTGTACTTCTCCCGTCTGTTATCCGGCAAACACCAGATACCAAGCTTCAGGTTTCTCTGCAGTCCCATTAACCTTGACCTTGGTATTTAAGATGTCACACTTGGTGGTGGCACCAACCCCACTCTCACACATGGTGGTGGCACCATCCCCACTGTCACACATGGTGGGTCAACCATCCCATTGATCCACCATGGTGGGGCACCATCCCCACTGTCACACTGGTGGTGGCATCATAAACCCACTGTCCACACCTGTGGGCATCATCCCCACGTCCACTGGTGGGGGCACCATCCCAACTGTCACACATGGTGGGGGCACCATCCTCACTGTCACACATGGTGGGGGCACCATCCCCACTGTCGCACATGGTTGTGGCACCATCCCCACTTTTACACATGGTGGGGCCACCACTCCCAGTCCACACTGGTGGATGGCATCATCCCCATGTCACAATGTGGGGCACCATCCCCACTTTTACACATGGTGGGGGCACCATCCCCACTGTCACACATGGTGGTGGTAGTGTCATGGTTTGGGCTTCTCTTCAGCAGGGAGAGGGAAGATGGTTAAAATTGATGGGAAGATGGATGGAGCCAAATACAGGACCATTCTGGAAGAAAACCTGTTGGAGTCTGTAAAAGACCTGAGACTGGAACGGAGATTTATCTTCCAACAAGACAATGATCCCAAACATAAAGCAAAACCTACAATGGAAGGCTCACAAATAAACATATCCATGTGTTAGAAAGGCCAAGTCACATCCAGACCTGAATCCACTCGTCAATGTGTGGAAAGAGCTGAAAACCGCTTCATCCAACCTCCCTGACCTACAGCTGTTCTCCGAGGAGGAATGGACAAGAATTTCAGTCTTTCCATGTGCAAAACTGATTGGGACCAGCTACCCCAAGTAACTAGCAAAAAGAGGCACCACAAAGTATTGAGTTAATATTGCACGCCCCACTTTACAGTTTATTATTTTTTACTAAAGTCCAATTAATTTCGTTCCACTTCACAATTTTTCCCACTTCTTGTTGATTCTTCACCAAAAAAATTTCAATTTTATATCTTTATGTTTGAAGCCTGAAAAGATAGAAAAGTTCAAGGGGGCCGAATACTTTCGCAAGGCGCTGTATTTTGGTAAAACTATCCCATAATCCCTAACGCTGTACCTGGGAAATAGAAACCATTATCCCAGTGTAGGGATAATATTTTACTGTGCAATAAAACCCTTAAATCTATAATTCATACAATGCTTCAATTTTATTTTCTCTTGTTTATGTTGTTGGCGAGTTTTTCTTCTCCACGTTCGGATGATTACGTTTATTTTTTAATCATTTCGGCGCATGTTTGTGAGCAAAACTTGAAATGATTTTAAGGCGCTTTATTTAAACAAACTATAAAATAAGAAATAAAAGAATTTTCAATAAAAGAATATCCTCCGAGGACCGTAAAATTCTGCTGTTGTGTAAAAATCTACAGAAATTCTATAAAGGGTAAGGGATATAAAACGCTGCTCGTCGCAGATCTGAGATGGACTACTTTAATAAACTATTTGTATCTGTAATAACGCTTGTATACGCTGAGGCTCAGTCAATGATGTCATATATTTGTCTATCATTTATTATGCTGAAATCCTGGGTGACTCTAGAAATGATGCGTTTCCATACAGTAATATCAACTAAAGCCTCAACCACAAGTATATGCAGAATCCCAATATACAGGGTGTAGAAATTATAAACTGTGTCACCGAGAAGAAGGTAAAATATCAAGCAATATTCCACTTAAGGGAAACCTATGACCATATTTTACCCTATCAACTATCAGCTCTTTTTCCTCTTTCATAGGAAATCTGACCCATGTACATATAAAAAATCATATATAAAAAAATCAACTCCGAACTATTGTGAAAATTAACTAAGAAGAGCCATATTTTGTCGAGCTGAGAGTCTGCAGGGGGAGAGTATCATTAGCCAACTGTATGTATCTATAGTACCTAAAACATACTTTTGGTGTCACATTAAAGCTTAGAATCTCAACTTTTAAATATCATCAGGCTTGTGCTTCTTTGACCTACAGAACTAGAGAGTCAGACAAGTAAAACATAATTGGAAATGAGACCTGCAGACAAAGATGCCGTTTCTGTCTATTTCTATAACTACCTGTATCTCCAGAATCAAGATTCTAGGTCCTATAGAACCAAAGATCAAGGCATCTGAAATGAAACTTCCTCTGTAGCCTCTAAACATGACTCATTTCAAGCAAAGAATGACTCTTCTCTGCTTATTTTCACATGACATTTAAGAAACTTTTTACAGGTAAATGGTCATGATGTAACATAAAACATGATAACATAAAGAGGAATACTCTACCTGAGATGGCTGGTAGATTAATGTGGTAAAATCTGGAGTCCTTTTATTTTAGGGAACAGGGAACTGTTTTACTTTCTGAATTTTTAATGCCATCACGTGAGTTCACTGCAAAGAGGCCCACTGAGGCTGTGACGCCCAGGGGCCTACTGAAACCTGGAGTCGACCCTGGGGGAACAGAAGCCACGCCGCGTCCAGCTTCCGCCTGGCCAATGTGATCGGCCACACCCACCTGTCCTGCATTAGACAGCCCTGAGAATAGGGACAGGTGGGCGTGGCCAGCCAGAAGGTGAAAGCAGTGCGGCTTCCGGGCCCCTTTTTGTTTACATGGGACATGGACCAGAGAGATGGCAGCGCAGGATACGAGAGGCGACACGGAGGTAAGTAAATGCTTACCTTTTTTTTTACTAGCCCCCTCCTGGCTACCAATGGGTTTTTTCATGCTCTCAAACAACCCCTTTAAGTTAAACATTATAGATTAGCAGGAGAATGGGAGCATCGTAGGAGGTAAGCATAAGCTCTTTGTATAGAAAGAGCTGAAGAAGGTAAGTATAAGCTGTGTATAAAAGACATTTTCAATCCTGAACAATCCCTTTAATGCTTGAGCTCTTGGTCCTAAAGGTTTCTGTGTCACATAAGAAGACATCCGTCAAATAAACGGTGCAAAGTAAAGGGCTCTGTTTAATATTTCATTTTAGAAATCAGGTTTCAACCCATTTTTCCATCTTTTGCTTTGCCTGGATTATCAGTGAGAATTAGAATTCTGAAAGTAAGGAGGGTGGAGCCTTGTTCATAATCGCAGCCCATGGTTTCCCCCCCTGCAATTGGCAGTGAAGGAAACTGTATTTTCAATGGAGGTGTGCAGTAACTCTCCTGTAGTATGGGTAGCAACTGAGCCCTCTTCATACATCCTGGGTGTTTGCATAATGCAGCAAATAGTCATTGCTAATACCTGCGATTGGTGCTTTCACCGATCACCGGTGTTAACGATTTAAACGCCCAGCAAAGCTGCCGGGAGCAATTAAATGCCGGTGGTGTATGGGCGATGTCATCTTGGTCCAGATCTCCAACCAATACAGTAATATTGCCATATATTTTAGGATCGATCAGATCCTCTGGGGTTCAGGTACCCTAGATGGTCTAAATATACAGTAAAAAAAAGTAGAATAAAGTATTTTTGAAAATAAAAACCTAAAAGTGCAAATAACCCCCCCCCCCTCCTTCCTTGATCTAACTGATATAAAAATAAATAAATGAAATTATAAACATGTTAGGTTTCGTCGCATCCCAAAACGCCCAATCAAAATATAAAAGCAGTTATTCCTGGCGGTGAACTCGGTAGCAGAAAATAGTCCACTACTATTTTTTAGACTTTTTTTTAAATCTACCAGAACATAATAGTTAGCAATCTCTGTGATTAGCAATCTCGTAATAGTGATAATCGTAATAACCTAAATAATACAGGGAAGGTGTCATTTAGAGTGCACAATGAAAGCTTTAAAAACAAGTCCTAAAAGAAAATGGTTCAAATGTGTTTTTTCGCCGGGTTTCACTGGATTTGGATTTTTTTTGCAGTTTTACAGTACACGGTATTGAATATTAAATACCATCACTAGAAAGTACAATTTGTTACAAAGAACTGTGTACACAAAAATTTTAAAAAGTTATGGAATTTTGAAAGTGGGGAATTAAAAATAAAACCCTACCATTTGTTTTTATGCATTATGAACCAAACATACCTTGAGAATGCTGTAGCTACACTGATGCAGAAACATTTCTTGTTTAATCCCTTATCCGAGTGGTTTAGCACAAAAAACAATTATAAAATTCAGTACCTTGGGCTGCTTACATAAACACAGAGCAGAGCTTCCTGAACTGTACAGACAGGACTTACCAACCTGAGCTGACTCATACACAGCAGCTGGGGGATGGTGCAGTGATTGATCACTTCTTCCTGGCAGGGAGAAAACAATGATAACAGCATTCTTTGAAGTAGTGCATAATTAAGGGGAAGAGGAGAAGCACTGGGGCAGCCACAGGAGCGACAGAGCCTCATTATCATATTTTTATAATAGTTTTCTTCATTCAGCATAGAGATCAAACAAGATATGTTTCTGCATCAGTGTAGCTACAGCATTTTTAAGGTATGTTTGGTTCATAATGCATAAAATCAAATCGAGGACTTCCTTTAAGGGGTTAATGAAGGCCAGCACTAGGATCCTGAAGAAGACAGCGATTGGTGAGTATATTTAGTTTAACTCTACTACCACTAATTTTAGATATCCTTTAAAGGGAACCTGTCACCAGAGCACTTTTTTTCAAAGGTGACAGGTTCCATTAGAGACAGAAAAGTCCTTATCACACATGCTTTCTAGGCACTGAGGAGGTACGCAAACTCACTACGCAGTTTGCGTATGTCCTCAGTGCTTATAAAGCTAGCATAGGAAGCAATGCATGCGCAGTGGCAGGGAGGCTGTCAGAATTACATGGCTCACCGCGCATGCTCGGGGTTTGCTTGTGCGGTGAGCCCACGTCATAGGTGGGAGGGGAAAAGAAGGAGGATGTGGGAGGGGGTTTGAGGTGAATAATAATGAGCGGGGGGAGGAGCAGAGCAAAGATTCAAGAAAACAGGTGCCCATTGCAATTTGAAAGGCACAGCCACCAGGACTATTATGCTCGACCTGGCAGGGAAGCAGGTACATTTTATGATCGAATATTACTAAAACTTTTTGTACTAAGAGACTTCTGTCTCTATTGGAACCTGTCCCCTTTGAAATACAGGCAGTCCCCGGGTTACGTCCAAGATAGATTCTGTATGTTTGTGCTTAAGTTGAATTTGTATGTAAGTCAGAACTGTATATTTTATAGTTGTAACCCCAGCCAAATTTTTTTTGGTCTCTGTGACAACTGGATTTTTGGATTGTCATAAGAACCAGGATTAACAATAAAGCTTAATTGCAGACACCTATGATAACTGTTATAGCTGTAAATTGTAGGTTAAGTCTAAAGTACAGTAAATTACCTATTACCATAGGTCCATTTGTAACTAGGGGTCGTCTGTAAGTCAGGTATTCTTAAGGAGGAGACCGCCTGTAGAGTGCTCTGGTGACAGGTTCTCTTTAAATAAAGGCTACAAACAGAAGCTTTTAAGTTAGGAAGAGACTGAAAATTCTCATTAAGACACATTATAAATATAAAAATATCATAAGGAGCCTGTAGACCGCCATCAACTGCGGTAAAGTAAACTGTTATCAGCGGCTGTTAGACATTTTTTGCTTATTCCTTAAATAAAGGCTACAAACAGAAGCTTTAAAGTTAGGAAGAGACTGAAAATTCTCATTAAGACACATTATAAATATAAAAATATTATAAGGAGCCGGTAGACCGCCATCAACTGCGGTAAAGTAATCTGTTATCGGCGGCTGTTAGACATTTTTTTGCTTATTCCTTAAGAGGTCTGTGCAGTCTGGCGCGAGCAGCGGGTTACTTTACATCCCTAATCTCCTTCCGCTCTGTATCTTATCAATTGTGTAAAATTAATTTCCTTGCTCGGTCTATCCTCACGCGATTGCATGCTGGCTGGCTACTTTCATGTCTGTTTCCATCTCAGCCTTTCGGAGTTTCTGTTATTGCCGTCTGGGATGGGCAAACAGGCAGCAGGATAAGTGCAGGAAAGCTCTTGGCTTTGGACAGAAAGCCACACTTTCATTTTATTTGGCTTTCAAATGCCGTTCTTAAAGTATTTGTCTTGCATTTCATACCTCTTTGGGTCGGAGATTTAAGTCTTTTCTAATGTTGGGGTTTTATGTCATACTTCTGTGTTCTCCGGCTAATTGGCATTGCAGTAAATGTTTTTTTTCTTTCCACAAGAATAAACCACAGCTAAAGCTGCAAGAGACGGAGATTCTGTTACATCCTTTACACAGATCCGAAATTACTTTCGTGTGGAGCCTTTAAAATCAGTTACATGATATCTGACTCTTCTGTCGCTTCATGACTCAGCGGCTCCGTTTTCTCGTCGCTTCCCCCCTTCACCTCCCGTTAGTTTGTGTTTTCGTGTCGTGCACACGTTTCCTTATATACAATGGCCCCTTTTGATGAACTGAGTTTGTTTTTCATTTTAAGGTCGTGGGTGAAAAATAAAAGAAAATTTTTGTTCGGTAATTTTTTGACTAAAGTGGATGACTTCATACGAAATAGCAGTGGCGGCGACTGCCAAGAAATTTTCTAAAATAGTTTGTAACATGATAAAAAGGGCCTTTCACACTACAGAGATGTTTTCTATAACCTCAAATGGAAGGATGGTGACCTTGCCAAAACATCAAGACAAATTTCAGGGAATTTATACAATTTTAGTCGATGGTAATGGTACAGGACGTCGTTCACTTACCGAGGCACCAAAGGGAAGGGCACACCCTAAAATCTAAAGCCAACTGAATGGGAAAAATTTAAGGGAAAGCACTGAATTATTGGAAATCCAACAACTGTGCTCCCATGTTCTCCAGCCAACTCCATGGCTCAGCAGTAGTTTTCAATCAATTTAGGTGCATGTTTTCTGGTTATCATTTGTCATAAAGGCAGGGTTACAGGATAATATAGTTAAAGGGGTATTTCCATCTGGACATTCACATTTATTTTAATTCATTTGCCATATGTAAACATTTCTTCAATTGGATGTTATATCTTGGTGTGAAGATAATTTCTCTTTAATGTAGCCATGTTGTCCCTAAGAAACAAGATAGCTTCCTCGGATACGACCACCTCACATTTTGGCAGCAGTGGCCAGACATGCACTATTGAGCTCTGCCTGATCACATGGATTTAGCAATCATTACCACAGGACGCCTGTGGGATGTACAGCAACTCCTGGACATTTCTTATACAAAAACTTTTTGTTTCCTTGTGCAATCACTCCAGCATTGGTGGCTGTATCCAAGGACACAGTCTTGTTTCTAAGGGACCATATGACTACATTTATAAGAAATTATCTTCACATAGGTAATTTTTTTTTAATAACATCCAATTGAAGAATTGTTTACAGATGACAAATTAATTAAAATAAATGGGAATACCCAGATGGGAATACCCCTTTAAATGATGAATATCAGATCACTGCTTATGAATAGACATAGTATTAGGATATCACGTTTAATTTAATCTGCCATATATATAATATATACACTACATATCTTGAATTGGATGTTCTTAAAAACAAATGTACCTATGTGAAGATAATTTCCTATAAATGTAGTCATATGGTCCATTAAAAATGGAGGACAGCTGTCCTTGGATACGACCACAGATGCTGGAGGCATTGTAAAAATAAATGTTATTGCATATGAAATGTCCAGGGGTCCCACATGTGTCCTGTGGTAATAAGGTTGGGCACCTCAATAGCACATGTGTGGCCACTACTGGCAGAGTGCAAGGCTGGTCGCATCCAAGGACAAAAATCTCACTTCTAAGGGACATCATGGTTTCATTTATTGGAAATTATCTCCACACATGTCCGTTCATGCAATTGAAAAAGTGAATCTATATGGAAATGTGAATTTCCAGATGAGAACACCCCTTTAAGGTATATAGGTCTTCTTTCAAGGAAAAAAATTAAAGGAAATATACCATGAAATCCATCATGATAAACCAGGCACACTTACTCATAGATTACTGTGGTAATCTTCTTATATTTGATATTCATTCCTACTAAAATCCATTTTTTCAATTATGCTAATGAGTCCAAAAGGTTGCGGGTGGTTCCCAGAACCTCTCTGTGCTGCAGCCTTAAAAGTTATTACACTGTGCAGGAGCACTTCCTCCTCCCCATGTATGCTGGAATTGTCTGTGATGCATACATCAGGCAGAGGGAGGAGGAAGCAGGAGCAGAGGTGGAGGCAGTCTTTGAATCTTCAGCATGGAGGGGCTCTGGGAAGCGGTCCAGTAGCCCTGCAGGCTTATTTAAAAGGTATAATTTTAAAAGTTGATCTTAGATGGAAGGAGACCATGGATAACAAATATAAGAAGATTACCACAGTCACGGTGCCTGGATCTATGAGTAAGTGTCCCTGGTTTATCATGATGGATTTTGCTTGCAGATTATCTTTCCTTTCCTTAAAGGAAACCTACCATGAGGATTCTACTCTCAGAAGTAGATCTGATAGTACAGTAGATTCCTCCTGCCTGCCTGCACACTCTACAGATCACCTGATGTATTCTGTTCATCTGACATTTTTAACTACTTTCCGTACCAAAGATGATATCACCGCTACCTCCACCGGACAGATTCAGGGAAGCCGCTGGCCGGGGCTTCCCCACTGATCTGCTATTTCGTGGATTATCCTTAGGAGCTTCATTGCTAAAAGCACTAAAGTGGACTCATCACATATGTACCGCTGAATACACTCATCGACCTACGTGATTTCGCTCAGGAAATCGGACTGTCAAACAGCGACACAGGTCATCTCCACAAAAGAACGGACGCTATGCCTACAGGTTAGTGTATAGCCAACACCAATACTTAGGTCAGTGTATAAATATTGTCGGCACATGTAGACTCGCTCCTATGGTTAAACCACATGCTATTGAGCCAGCGCAGGTATTCTATATTGTTTTTACATTACCAGTTTTTTCTTGATAGTGGAGAGGAACACTACTCATACCAGTGAAGCACCATATCCACGCCAATTTGCAGTTTTGCGCCAGTGTGCTCATGTGTTTAAGATTCCTCCTGCTGCCTCTGCCCTAATCTGTAATTTAATAATCCTGGAACCTAACTTGTTAAAAAATTACTTTATTTTAGTAATATGTAAATTAACTGCAGGCTACTGGATGGGACTAGTCTGGGCGGGCACTGGGAGCTAAGACTACACCCCGCCCCAATAGCCTCTGAAGTTAATTTACATATTACTAAAATAAAGTTTATAACAGGTATGTTCCAGGATTATTAAATTACAGATTAGGGCAGAGGCAGGAAGGAGGAATCTACCATCACATCTACTTTTGATTCCTCCTGGTAGGTTTCCTTTAAAGAACTTTATGTTGGACTCATCCCAAAAACGAGAGGTTTCCCCTTTCTGAAAAGTTCTTGCATACAATATAAGTGATGCTTGTAAAATGTGTTATCTTGACAGAATATAAAATATTGAATAATTATTCTTACTTTGCATCTGTCTTCCAGTGTTAATCCTCATGACTCATCCCCGACATTGTCGAGCTTCGCGGGATGATAAACAGATATTGTGCACCACCGGACCATCGCTACGTTATCAATTGTTACTATCACTAAATCTCCAGCCGTGTTCCAATATTCTGACGTCTAAATCTCAAATAATGTATTGGATGTAATGATTGAAGAAGCATCTGCATCGCATTATAGACGTATATCGTAATCATCTGAAGTCATCAGTCGCGCTGGTTGGCAAGTACAACTACTTTTCACCTAGGAGACTCATTTTCTGCCGGAGATAGCTGGTAATGACAAGTTTAATGACTAGTTGTTGGCAGTCCGATCCCAAAAAATGAATATATGACCAAATTATTCATGTATGAAAGATTCTTAACTTGGTGGAAAATATTTTAATCGCTAGCAAAATAGAAAAATGTGTTACCGATGTCAACGTACAGCGGGAGAACGCGGCAAATTTCCTGGATTCCTTTCCAAGGCGCTTTCATGAAATTAACAAGTCAAGCGTTTAGCGGGATATTGGACTTTGACTTGTTTTTGAAGCGGTAAATGAGGAATAATTAATATCTGTAATTTGGGGGGGGTTAAAAGTCATCTTTCTATCCAGTTTGGCAGGGGAAAGATTTGCTAACAAATTTAGCCAGTGTTAAATGTACTTAAAGGGATTGGCCACTCTTCAATGTATCTTTTCCATTAGACGTGTCTTTGCAGGTATTTGTATCTATATATTTGCTACATTTGGGAGCTTCAGCCTTTCCCTCTTCTCACAATGCTGCCCAGGGGTGTAACTTGAGGGGGTGCAGAGGTTGCGGTCGCACCCAGGCCCAGAAGGTTTAGGGGGCCCTTATGGTGTCACTTTCCCATATGAGAAGACTATTACTATAAACTATACATTATAGTCGAACCCATCAGCTTCTAGTTACGCCACTGATACTGCCCTCTGCATGTGTACACAACTTCTTCTCACTCACTGCTCCAACCCCTCCTCGTGACATCTCCCACTGCGTCTCTTTCACAGTCTGTCTCACTGACAGAGACAGGAAGGAGGGAGGGAGCAAAATGAATCATAAATCTCCTGCTGCAGCTCCTCCTATTCATCAGTGCTCAGACATGTAAACAAGAGAGTCTACAGACAGCACAAATGTAAGTATCAGGATTGCTGAATCACTTGATTCAGGGATTATTATTAAAGGGAACCTGTCACCAGGAGACCCATTTTTAGCACTCCCCCAGTCCCCACAGAGCATAGTGCATACACCTCCAAAGTGTTTTTGTATTAAAAATAGGTTTTACAGAAAAAAAGATATGTTATATTGTACCTTTCATTAGCATCTGCTGTGCGACTAGGCAGTTGCCTATTGGGAGTGGCTGGAAAGGAGCAGTTTCCCCCCCACCCTTGGAGAACAGCTACTCCATGTGACCTTTTCAAATATATGAAAACACCCATCACTTGGCTTAGCGACGCCCCCTGCTCCTCTACAGCCAATCCCGAGTGTTGGGAGTTATTCATATATTTGAAAAGGTCACATGTTTCCCAAGGGTGGGGGGGAACTGCTCCTTTCCAGACCCTCCCAATTGGGCCAACTGATAGTTACAACACAGCACGAAAGGTACAATATAAATATCATTTTTCTGTAATACCCTATTGTAAACAAAACCCTTTGGCAGTGTATGTACTATGCTCTGTGGGGACTGGGGGAGTGCTAAAAATGGGTCTCCTGGTGACAGGTTCACTTTAAGGCTGTAAAAAAACATGGGCAATTTATGTAAAAGAGTGGCCAACCTCTTTAAATTTACTTTCTTCCAAAAACAGCACCACACCTGACCATGGGTAGTGCGTGGTATTGCACCTTAGCTCTGATCATTTATCATCTGATGGTCTATATAGCAAAAATACTGGTACAAGCCATGGTCAGGTGTGGTGCTGTTTTTGGAAGTGTATTTCAAATCTTGGAAATCCCTTTTGAGACATTTTATGTCCTGTTTCCTGTGTTCAAACAAAGATTTTGAGACTTTCTTGAAAAGAAAAATATCACAGGTTATGAGAATTTTTTTTTTTTTATCTTGTAGGTTGGACTTCATGGAACTGCGTCTTCTTCCAATGTTATATAAACTGGAGACCATCAGGGATCTTGGAAGTGGTGGAGGATCATTGAGGAATCAATTTTTTATGTCAAAAACCTTTTTTTGCCTGAGATGAGTCACTTTTGGAAGAGGTGGGAGCTTCGCTTTACACATCCATATCATGGGATCTATAGCACTAAGAACCTTTTGATATCATATTAAACATTAGAATCTCAACTTTCAAATGGATCCAGACTTGTGTCTCTGTGTGATATAGTTAAAGTCATACCTGGAAATGTAAGCTACAGATAAAGATCCAATCCCACATTTACTACACATTTCTACACATTTACTAAGATACTAACGAGTCGTGCACCTGTGTGACCATGGCTCGTTATATCACAGAGAGTAATCAGAGCTTTGTGCTATAACGAGTTGTGCACCTATGTGACCATGGTCAGATTTCTGTCCACTGGAAGTAAACATAGAGGGGCACATTTACTTATCCGGTCCTGTCGCGATCCCGCGGTGCGTTCTCCGACGAGGATTCGGGTCTGCCGCGATTCACTGAGATCGTGCGCCCGATATCCTGCATGTGTCTCTGCTGCGCCGAGGTCCGCCGGAGTTTACCTTCTTCTTCCTGGTGCATGTAAGTGCTTGATCTTGCGACACAATTAGTTTTTTAAATTCCACAGTTTTTCTGAATCCGTCGGGTCGTCTGACGGCCACACCCCCGATTTCTGTCGCATGCAAGACGATGCGCCACAATCCGATCGCGTGCGCCAAAAACACAGTGCAATTTGGCGCAAATCGGAAATTTTCGGGAAACCCAACGAAAGTGCGCCGTTCGGACCCTTAGTAAATGAGCCCCTGAATCTTTCTATAGAAGGACAGCAAGCAGAGATCTAAAAAAAAACACAAGGAATTGATACAGAAAGTATATTGGAAACTTGTACATTTTTCCTCATACAAACAATAACATTAATTTTCCGGAGTGGGAACACCCCTTTGAAGTTACCACACTGTGAAGCTTCTGACCAGAGTGATACTTTAATAACTCACGAGAAATAAATCTCAGATCTCACTTTTAATGAGAGCTGTCAGGAAACCCTAATGAGAAGTGATCATTGTAACGGTGTGAAGTTGCAGTAGAGGATGGATGCTCTTGAGGGCGTCATTTCTTCCAGTTACTGTCATGTAAGAACAACTTGCATTTCAGCAATGGCTTCTTGTAATGGAGAATCACATCCAGCTCCGGGTTCTGGCGCATTCGCTGTAAGGACTGCAGAGGTCTCTTTATCAAATTTCCAAAGCCATAATCTCTTCATTGCATCCAATTATCTGTATAACAGGTAGACATTGATTGTACTCTGTAGCTCCAGGAAAGAAAAGCACATTACATTGTGCAGGAAGATTGCATTTCTTGAGGCTGGATGGATTGAGAGTTATTGGGGAGCGCGGCTCTATTGTGCGGGAAGGACTGACACTTCAAGTAAAAACACAGAAATAAACCTATAAAGAGATGGTTAACCCCTTCTGTCCACGTCCACCAAAAAATCACCTTCGTTGCTGGAGGAGAATAATGTCTGATAATGTTACTAGAGTCTATTATTTTTGATTGAATATCCCGTTAAAGGGAACCTGTCATCAGACTTTAACCCATTCAACTTAACAAGGTTTGGGGTTCTCTTTCCTCAGTTTCTAGGAGTTACGGTATATTTGTTTCCATCCAGCCCCTAAATCTGTGCTATGTCTCCCAGACACCCACCCCGGTCCTTCATACACTGCAGGAGTGACATACAGGGTGGGAGGTGAAGGGTACAGGTTTTAGATTAGACTATATTTTCTATGTATGTTTTAGTGTATTCATTTATGTTTAAAAAAACGTATATTTATGGGTGTAGGCTATGTTATTTTGAGAGGGTGTGGGGTGCGGTTTATGTTGTTTTCTATTATTGGTGGTTTCTTTGATTTATTATGTGATCATTGGCTGGTCAGGGGTTGTGGTATAATTATTTATAATTTTTGAAAATAATGTTTCATTATTATTATATTATTATTATTATTGATTTAATGTGTGCTCGGTGTGAATGGGGCTGGACTACCAGGTGAGTTGTAAATATTTTGTATATACTATATAATAGGGGAGGGATTAGCAATGTTTGGTTTTGTGGTTATGTTGTGTTTATGTTATGTTTTATGATTATTATTATTATGTTTTCTACTTTAAATTTTAATAAAAGATGTATAGCACTCGCAGATAATCTATATAAAAAAAGACTTTAATAATAAGATACATATAAGTAACTACATAAAATACAATACAAAATACATAGAAAACAACTACACACAGAGGCCTCCTTCCCTGCCCTCTCCTAGACCCCAGTAATGTGTATGTATATACAATATATTCTAATATTACAGCAGCTCCTTGATATATCCTGAAACAGGAGTCACATCCAATACCTGACCATATACATGTACATATAGAGACTCATGCACAATAACATCTATATATCTACTCCTCCACTACACGTGCAGGTAGTGGCGGATTAAGTGTCCAATGGGCCCTGGGATGTTCACACGAATAGATCCCCCCAGCGTCCAAATCTCCTCCAACCAACGACACCACCACAACCCGTACTGGACCCCTTTAAAAAATGTCCACAGCATAGCCCTCCTTTAATGAAACTGCCACAGCAGAGCCCTCCCCCTTTAATAAGTTGGCCATAACAGAAGGGCTCCTTTTAAAGAAATGGCCACAGCAGGGCCCCCTTGAAAAAAAAAACGTTATACTCCCCTCCGCCTTCTTATCATCACGGCTCCATCTTTCCCTCTTCGGCAACACTATGACGTCACGCAGCCGCAAGCAGCACAGTGTAAGCGCGCGGGCCAGAAGAGGAGAATCCAGAGCCGCATGGAGAAGAAGCCGGAGGTGAGTATAGTGGGGTTTTTTAAACTTCACATAGGGTCTGGGTATAGGCAGGCGTGGGCCCCTATCACCTATATGAAGATCCGCCATAGCATCCAGGTAACAGATCCACATGTGATTGGGATATGGCTACAGGTTGTAAATGTACTTACATTAATATATACAAACCCACACTTAGTAATGTAGAGTATATATTATAAAACACAGAACACCTGGAATATCTATAGGTGCACGTATAAAGTCTGCTATATTCTTATTACTCTTAGAAAGTTATACTGTATACCCAGAAAGCACACACGATATAACCTGGTTCCTTGCTGTCCATGGGGAGTCAGGAAGAAGATAAAGTTTTCCAGTATCACCAGCCTAAATATCCTAAAAGGTTGCCCATGCCCACCCCCATAATTCGACCCTAAGACCACTCAGGATAGACCCCAGTGTGTGTATGGAGAGAATCTCACACCTGTCTTTATGACGGCTTCTTCCTGAGCTAGAAGCCTTGTACACACTGACATCTCACTACAGAATGCTGGCAGTATATACTATATCCATTTACCCAGATGTAATTTATGATCACAGAGCAGAGTTTCCAGCCAGTTCTTCTATAACAAAACTACCTACCTAGCCCTCTCAGGTAGGGTATGAAATGCCCTTTATAGAATCTTTTCATTAATTGTGAAATCTCTCCTTTTAATGTATTAAAAATCCTCCTCCAAAATCATGTGAAAATAAGCAGAGAAGAGTCATATTTTTACAAAGATGAGTCAAATTTGGAGGCTGCAGGGGGATTGACCCTCTTATATTTGGATCTATAATAATTTTTAGGTCATATAGAAGATAAGAATCTTATCTTTCATACCACATCAGGCTTGTGGTTCTGAGAGTTACAGAACCAGAGACATAGGCAGGTAAATACATAAGCGTGAACTTTTTATTTGCAGCTCACCATTTCCAACTATGTTTATTACTGCCTATATCTCTGGTTCTGTAGGTCACAGAACCAAAATATGAAATTCTTTTATATCAAGGCACCATAGAACTGAAGATAGGGTCATCTGAAGTGACTTCTCCCTGCAACCTACCTGAATCTCACAGGCTTTTTGTTCTGCCTGTCTCCTGCATACACTTATGATTGTGTCTAAATGACCGTATTTTCCCAGAAATAGTGTCATATTTCTATTGGTTGAGTCTGGTATTGCCCCCCCAGTCCAGAACTATTCACATTAATGATCAATGCCAGAAATTTCCTATGGTTTTAGACAAAGTTGGGCCTTGGGCAAAACTAAAAGTGGTCAAAGTGGGCAAAGAGGTCGTCTGTAAGTCAAGTGTCCTTAAGTAGGACACCTGTACATACCGAGATAGATGATAGAATAACTAGACGATAGATGATAGATATATCATCTACCCCATTGTTCAACCAAGGGGTACTAAAAGATAAATACATCTTCTGCCCACAAAAGACCACATCTAGCGGGCCGCTTTAGGACAGGGTCTCTGGGCAAATGCCCAATTTGCCGCCCCTAACACCTGCCCTGCCTATGGGTAGTATACCATTTGTGGCGGCAGCAGCTTTAATCACTAGTACCATATTTTTTGGACTATAAGGCACACCGGATTATAAGGCACACCATCAATAAATGCCTGCTAAAAACTCTAGGTTCATATATAAGGCGCACCGGATTATAAGGCACACCTGATTGTAATGATGAATGACCAGCAGGTGGCAGACATGTGCACAGTTCAAGGCAGCTGTTGTCTGTTCATATATAAGGTGCACTGGACTATAATACTGCGCCTTATAGTCCGAAAAATACGGTATCAACCCCGAGTTTAGCTGACCTTGAATACACGTGTTGGTCCTGACTACTCCCAGCGTGTAACTAAATACAACATAAGCAGCTTTTACTATTTCGGCAACATTGAACCATCTTACAATCTCCTTAGCATGTTGTGTGCCGATTCCGTGACTGATGGGTTGTGCCATGTAAGATTCCCTATTTTTTGTGTAGAAAAAAAAATGTACAGGTCTAGTGAAAATGTTAAAAAATGATGACTTTTTACCATTTCTTGGACAGCTGTAATTTGAGTATTTCCACCCAATCATTGTGCACATCTATGGTGTCGCTGACCGTTTGGGCTCATAAGCACAGTCCTGTTGTGCCATCTAGTGGCCAAACTGCAACTTGCTTCGGCTGCTAGTTGCAAATTGCATTATGCATTACAGCTCAGACGGAGAGGAAAGTATGCTTCTATTTTTCCTAGATTGCCATTTACCCTTTGTACAACCCCATCCCGACAACACGTGCAATCAATAAATTTGTGCAGTTGCTGTTCCCTTCTGTCTTCTGCATGCTTCTTGTGAAAGCTTCGAGCACTGCAGATGTCAGATCAGATAGATTCCCCTCTTACATAGATATAAAATATGAGCTCTGCCTGGTGAAATCCATTTCAAATTCCTGGCTTCTTGGAACAAAAACCACGTACGAAATGCCTACAAATGAGCAAACTGGGCAATAGTCCAAGATCAAAGCAAGTAATATATAGGCTGGAGATCTGCTAAACGCTTCACTATTTTCCTTTTTGCCATAAATTAGGGTGAATTGATATTTAGACACGTTCTTTGAGGATATATACATCAGGCAATCTGCCCTAAGTGTAACAGATTCGGGACACTGGTTTGAGTTACTTATGACTCTACCATTCAGCATGTGGATGAAGGATGGATTTTACAAAGTATTGCTCAGCAAAGGCTCAGTTCACACTACACTACCGGTTAAACCTCTGTTAAAAAAAAAAAAGTTTAAAACGGAGGTTAAACGAATTTGCTAAAAATCTCATTGCCATTGATGTAAATTTTATGTCATCCGTTATGCTTAGGCTCATTTCCCACCACCGTTCTTTTCCTCTGTTCCTTACCACCATTAATAAAGTAAAGAATGGAGCTTTAACGTATCAATAAAAATTCCCATTGACATCAATAATAATTCCTTTATTTATACAGCGCACACAGATTACGCAGCGCTGCACAGAGCTTGCCAAATCGGTCCCTGTCCCCATGGGGCTCACAATCTAATCAACCTACCAGTATGTTTTGGAGTGTGGGAGGAAACCGGAGGACCCGGAGGAAACCCACGCAAACACAGAGAGAACATACAAACTCTTTGCAGATATTAACCTGGATGGGACTTGAACCCAGGACCCCAGCGCTGCAAGGCTGTAGTTCTAACCACTGCCCATAAATGTATGCCCATTATGTCATCTGTTATGTTCCCTTTAGGCAGGTATCTATTATCCATGCGTTTTTGAACAGAAAAATGACAGAGGCTGCAGTACTTTTCCTCTGTTTAAAAAAAAATGCATGGATAACGGATATCTGCTTAGACTGACCATACTGATGACATGAAATTTACATTGATGTCAATGGTATTGATATGTTACACCTCCGTTCTCTACTTTTTTTTAAAAAAAAGAGGGAAGGAATGGTAGTGTGAAATTAGCCTTAGGCTATATTCACACTAACATGTGCCCGCCGTACCGTAGGACGGTGGGGCCACGTCGGCGCCAGGGAGAGGAGAAGAGAGGAGTATATACGTCCCCCATACGGCAGTGTGAATGCAGCCTTAGTTAGGCAGGTATCTGTTATTATGAGTTGTTTTTTTATAGAAAAATTGACAGCGGCTGCAGTACTTGTTTCATTTTGAAAAGAACCGTGCACAAAGTGTCCGTTTTTTTCTATCAGTTATTCAAGCGGATTTTTAGAAAAATATAATTATAATAATAACAATTAATTTATACAGCGACATCAAATTCCATAGCGCTTTACAGATTATAAGGAGTGAGTCCTGGAGACATGAGAGGTTCAAATTAAGGTAGTGGTTAATCTAAGATCCCTGGCAGATCGAAGAGCACTTGTTGGGTGATTGACTGAGATGAGAGAGGAGAGGTAGAAGGGTGCAGCATTGAGCAGAGCTTTGTGGATGAGGGTGATTAACTTAAACTGTATTCAGAAGAAGATGTTGTGCCAGTGACTGGCACAGACTGGAGGCATCTGTTTAGACTATAAAACAAGCCTGGCTGCTGCGTTCAGAATAGATTGAAGAGAAGAGAGTTTAGTAAGTGGAAGGAGGATTAGTAGGGAGTTACAGTAATCTACACGAGAGTGAATCAGAGCAACAATTTAGAGGTTTCTATTGTAAGAAATGGTCGGATTCTAGAAATGTTTTTTATGCAGAAATCATTAACCTATACATATAGATGAATAGATGATAGAAAGAGAAAATCCAGAGCAGCAGAGCAACCTAAAAAACCGTGGGTGCTAAGCTCCAAAGTTCTTGAGAACAAACCCATAATATAAACACAGAAAAGGCAGCACTCCAAAATTTTTTAAAAAAAGAAAATAGGTGAGCTTTATTCTATGGCAAAGTGCCACATTAGTAAATCCGATGAAAAGGCGGCATTCCAATATTTGGAGAAAATAGGGTAAATCTTTATTCCATGGCGTTGTTTCGGTGATATAACATACCTTTCTTAGGCTGCATTTACACAAACGTATTCCGCCGGGCCATAGCCCAGTGGGCATACGTCCACCGCGATGGTGAGGAGGAGGGGTGACCCCTCTATAGTGATGATGTCACTTTGGCCTGTGTCCTGCAGAGAGGCGCGCACTGGCGAGATGTGCTGCTCCGCTCTGCATATCAATTGCGTCAACACCTTAACAATGGAATGAATATATGCACTGATTTCATGTTACTCCGGGGAGCTACCTCTTCATTAGATTAGTTATCTGTGACCCTGGCCAAGGGATCTGCGGCACCCACTTTACTAGGCTGGGATGTCATGTATATATGCTATGTATGTATAAGTGATGTGTATATGTTATATGTCTGGTATATACTGTATGTGTGTATATATGCTGTATGTCTGTATATGGCACTGTATGGGCCACATTTATTTACAGGGTCACCTGAGTTCACAGAAAGTGCATTGTTTGACTATAATCATGCGCCCAATATCCTGCATGTGTGGCTTCCCCGCTCAGGTCCGCCGGAGTTCACCTTCTTCTTCCTGGTGCATGTAAGTGCATTGTCTTCAACACAATTTGAAAGTTAAATCCCGCGCTCAGTCCGAATCAGTTGGACCATCCGGCGGCCCGCCCCCTAAATTGTGGATAACTTGAGGGTGTGCAGAGGGTACGGTCTCAGCCAGTCCAAGGGGCTTAGGGGGTCCATAAGGTGAGCCCATCAGCTTCAAGTTACGCCCCTGCTCTACAGTTATGTCTCTTAATATATCAGTATGTTGTTACTGTAATGATAAGAATGCTATTTATGCTTTTAGGCTTAAACAATCCTTTCTGCAATAAGAGGTCAGCTTGTGGTTTACCATTCTATGTTCTCTTTTTGTTACCTGTTTATACCAAAGGTCATCAAACCCTGCCTTAGCATATACCGGTCATTGATATTTTCTACTCTATTTATAGCCATAGGTGGAGCATTTCCTCGTGTGTCGGAAATCAACTTTAAGGCTGCTAATGTCTTTATAAAACCAATTTAATTGCTCAACTTTTAGTTTGTGGCATGCAAAAAAAGCAACATTTGTAATCAAATTAGTGGCTTTATGGGCTAATGATTCTATGGTGTAGAATGGGGTTTTAGATGGAGCTCTTGTGATGTCTTGATGAATAAGATCATCAGGACTGACCCTGGTGTTAATTTCATGTCAGCAAACAGTAAGGATGGGTGGTGCTCATGCATGATATTCCATTCAATTGATACATATTACATGAGTCCACCATAGGTTGGTTCCCTTTGGATAGCATTTTTGTATTTGCCTGCATACTCTATAGAGAGATCATATAGTGGAAGCAGGTGTATTTAGGGAGAAACAATTGCCTGGTTGTTTGGAAAAGTACTGGAGACTCCAGAGGAGACAATACTAATGGAGACCCCATAAGGCCCCTCCCTTCTGACACTGGTAACAGTCTCCTTTCAGCACTCACTCTGCTCCTGAGCTTCCTAAAATATTACAGTCTATTTTTATATGTGTCTCAGATAAGATTTTAACTCAGGACCCTCGGTAACAGAGGTAGCGACAATCTCAATTGTTAAAACAGATATATAGTGTTTTAGCGATATCTCTCTACACCAGGGGCGTAACTTGAGGAGACCCCAGAGCAGACAATAATTATGGAGACTCCAGAGTAGACAATAATTATGGAGACCCCAGAGCATACAATAATTATGGAGACTCCAGAGTAAACAATAATTTTGGAGACTCCAGAGCAGACAATAATTATGGAGACCCCAGAGCAGACATGGCAGACATGTGCACAGTTCAAGGCAGCTGTTGTCTGTTCATATATGGACTATAAGGCGCACCTTTGATTTCTGAAACAATCAAAGGATTTTTTGTGCGCCTTATAGTCCGAAAAATACGGTATGTATCAACCCCTTTTACTATCTTACAATCTCCTTAGCGTGTTGTGTGCCGATTCCGTGACTGATGGTTTGTGCCATGTACGATTCCCTATTTTTTGTGTAGAAAAAAAAATGTACAGGTCCAGTGAAAATGTTAAAAAATGATGACTTTTTACCATTTCTTGGACAGTTGTAATTTGAGTATTTCCACCCAATCATTGGGCACATCTACGGTGTCGCTGACCGTTTGGGCTCATAACCAAAGGTAGTGCGTGGTATTGCACCTTAGCTCTGATCATTTATCATCTGATGATCTATATAGCAAAAATACTGGTACAAGCCATGGTCAGGTGTGGTGCTGTTTTTGGAAGTGTATTTCAAATCTTGGAAATCCCTTTTGAGACATTTTATGTCCTGTTTCCTGTGTTCAAACAAAGATTTTGAGACTTTCTTGAAAAGAAAAATATCACAGGTTATGAGAATTTTTTTTTTTTTATCTTGTAGGTTGGACTTCATGGAACTGCGTCTTCTTCCAATGTTATATAAACTGGAGACCATCAGGGATCTTGGAAGTGGTGGAGGATCATTGAGGAATCAATTTTTTATGTCAAAAACCTTTTTTTGCCTGAGATGAGTCACTTTTGGAAGAGGTGGGAGCTTCGCTTTACACATCCATATCATGGGATCTATAGCACTAAGAACCTTTTGATATCATATTAAACATTAGAATCTCAACTTTCAAATGGATCCAGACTTGTGTCTCTGTGTGATATAGTTAAAGTCATACCTGGAAATGTAAGCTACAGATAAAGATCCAATCCCACATTTACTACACATTTCTACACATTTACTAAGATACTAACGAGTCGTGCACCTGTGTGACCATGGCTCGTTATATCACAGAGAGTAATCAGAGCTTTGTGCTATAACGAGTTGTGCACCTATGTGACCATGGTCAGATTTCTGTCCACTGGAAGTAAACATAGAGGGGCACATTTACTTATCCGGTCCTGTCGCGATCCCGCGGTGCGTTCTCCGACGAGGATTCGGGTCTGCCGCGATTCACTGAGATCGTGCGCCCGATATCCTGCATGTGTCTCTGCTGCGCCGAGGTCCGCCGGAGTTTACCTTCTTCTTCCTGGTGCATGTAAGTGCTTGATCTTGCGACACAATTAGTTTTTTAAATTCCACAGTTTTTCTGAATCCGTCGGGTCGTCTGACGGCCACACCCCCGATTTCTGTCGCATGCAAGACGATGCGCCACAATCCGATCGCGTGCGCCAAAAACACAGTGCAATTTGGCGCAAATCGGAAATTTTCGGGAAACCCAACGAAAGTGCGCCGTTCGGACCCTTAGTAAATGAGCCCCTGAATCTTTCTATAGAAGGACAGCAAGCAGAGATCTAAAAAAAAACACAAGGAATTGATACAGAAAGTATATTGGAAACTTGTACATTTTTCCTCATACAAACAATAACATTAATTTTCCGGAGTGGGAACACCCCTTTGAAGTTACCACACTGTGAAGCTTCTGACCAGAGTGATACTTTAATAACTCACGAGAAATAAATCTCAGATCTCACTTTTAATGAGAGCTGTCAGGAAACCCTAATGAGAAGTGATCATTGTAACGGTGTGAAGTTGCAGTAGAGGATGGATGCTCTTGAGGGCGTCATTTCTTCCAGTTACTGTCATGTAAGAACAACTTGCATTTCAGCAATGGCTTCTTGTAATGGAGAATCACATCCAGCTCCGGGTTCTGGCGCATTCGCTGTAAGGACTGCAGAGGTCTCTTTATCAAATTTCCAAAGCCATAATCTCTTCATTGCATCCAATTATCTGTATAACAGGTAGACATTGATTGTACTCTGTAGCTCCAGGAAAGAAAAGCACATTACATTGTGCAGGAAGATTGCATTTCTTGAGGCTGGATGGATTGAGAGTTATTGGGGAGCGCGGCTCTATTGTGCGGGAAGGACTGACACTTCAAGTAAAAACACAGAAATAAACCTATAAAGAGATGGTTAACCCCTTCTGTCCACGTCCACCAAAAAATCACCTTCGTTGCTGGAGGAGAATAATGTCTGATAATGTTACTAGAGTCTATTATTTTTGATTGAATATCCCGTTAAAGGGAACCTGTCATCAGACTTTAACCCATTCAACTTAACAAGGTTTGGGGTTCTCTTTCCTCAGTTTCTAGGAGTTACGGTATATTTGTTTCCATCCAGCCCCTAAATCTGTGCTATGTCTCCCAGACACCCACCCCGGTCCTTCATACACTGCAGGAGTGACATACAGGGTGGGAGGTGAAGGGTACAGGTTTTAGATTAGACTATATTTTCTATGTATGTTTTAGTGTATTCATTTATGTTTAAAAAAACGTATATTTATGGGTGTAGGCTATGTTATTTTGAGAGGGTGTGGGGTGCGGTTTATGTTGTTTTCTATTATTGGTGGTTTCTTTGATTTATTATGTGATCATTGGCTGGTCAGGGGTTGTGGTATAATTATTTATAATTTTTGAAAATAATGTTTCATTATTATTATATTATTATTATTATTGATTTAATGTGTGCTCGGTGTGAATGGGGCTGGACTACCAGGTGAGTTGTAAATATTTTGTATATACTATATAATAGGGGAGGGATTAGCAATGTTTGGTTTTGTGGTTATGTTGTGTTTATGTTATGTTTTATGATTATTATTATTATGTTTTCTACTTTAAATTTTAATAAAAGATGTATAGCACTCGCAGATAATCTATATAAAAAAAGACTTTAATAATAAGATACATATAAGTAACTACATAAAATACAATACAAAATACATAGAAAACAACTACACACAGAGGCCTCCTTCCCTGCCCTCTCCTAGACCCCAGTAATGTGTATGTATATACAATATATTCTAATATTACAGCAGCTCCTTGATATATCCTGAAACAGGAGTCACATCCAATACCTGACCATATACATGTACATATAGAGACTCATGCACAATAACATCTATATATCTACTCCTCCACTACACGTGCAGGTAGTGGCGGATTAAGTGTCCAATGGGCCCTGGGATGTTCACACGAATAGATCCCCCCAGCGTCCAAATCTCCTCCAACCAACGACACCACCACAACCCGTACTGGACCCCTTTAAAAAATGTCCACAGCATAGCCCTCCTTTAATGAAACTGCCACAGCAGAGCCCTCCCCCTTTAATAAGTTGGCCATAACAGAAGGGCTCCTTTTAAAGAAATGGCCACAGCAGGGCCCCCTTGAAAAAAAAAACGTTATACTCCCCTCCGCCTTCTTATCATCACGGCTCCATCTTTCCCTCTTCGGCAACACTATGACGTCACGCAGCCGCAAGCAGCACAGTGTAAGCGCGCGGGCCAGAAGAGGAGAATCCAGAGCCGCATGGAGAAGAAGCCGGAGGTGAGTATAGTGGGGTTTTTTAAACTTCACATAGGGTCTGGGTATAGGCAGGCGTGGGCCCCTATCACCTATATGAAGATCCGCCATAGCATCCAGGTAACAGATCCACATGTGATTGGGATATGGCTACAGGTTGTAAATGTACTTACATTAATATATACAAACCCACACTTAGTAATGTAGAGTATATATTATAAAACACAGAACACCTGGAATATCTATAGGTGCACGTATAAAGTCTGCTATATTCTTATTACTCTTAGAAAGTTATACTGTATACCCAGAAAGCACACACGATATAACCTGGTTCCTTGCTGTCCATGGGGAGTCAGGAAGAAGATAAAGTTTTCCAGTATCACCAGCCTAAATATCCTAAAAGGTTGCCCATGCCCACCCCCATAATTCGACCCTAAGACCACTCAGGATAGACCCCAGTGTGTGTATGGAGAGAATCTCACACCTGTCTTTATGACGGCTTCTTCCTGAGCTAGAAGCCTTGTACACACTGACATCTCACTACAGAATGCTGGCAGTATATACTATATCCATTTACCCAGATGTAATTTATGATCACAGAGCAGAGTTTCCAGCCAGTTCTTCTATAACAAAACTACCTACCTAGCCCTCTCAGGTAGGGTATGAAATGCCCTTTATAGAATCTTTTCATTAATTGTGAAATCTCTCCTTTTAATGTATTAAAAATCCTCCTCCAAAATCATGTGAAAATAAGCAGAGAAGAGTCATATTTTTACAAAGATGAGTCAAATTTGGAGGCTGCAGGGGGATTGACCCTCTTATATTTGGATCTATAATAATTTTTAGGTCATATAGAAGATAAGAATCTTATCTTTCATACCACATCAGGCTTGTGGTTCTGAGAGTTACAGAACCAGAGACATAGGCAGGTAAATACATAAGCGTGAACTTTTTATTTGCAGCTCACCATTTCCAACTATGTTTATTACTGCCTATATCTCTGGTTCTGTAGGTCACAGAACCAAAATATGAAATTCTTTTATATCAAGGCACCATAGAACTGAAGATAGGGTCATCTGAAGTGACTTCTCCCTGCAACCTACCTGAATCTCACAGGCTTTTTGTTCTGCCTGTCTCCTGCATACACTTATGATTGTGTCTAAATGACCGTATTTTCCCAGAAATAGTGTCATATTTCTATTGGTTGAGTCTGGTATTGCCCCCCCAGTCCAGAACTATTCACATTAATGATCAATGCCAGAAATTTCCTATGGTTTTAGACAAAGTTGGGCCTTGGGCAAAACTAAAAGTGGTCAAAGTGGGCAAAGAGGTCGTCTGTAAGTCAAGTGTCCTTAAGTAGGACACCTGTACATACCGAGATAGATGATAGAATAACTAGACGATAGATGATAGATATATCATCTACCCCATTGTTCAACCAAGGGGTACTAAAAGATAAATACATCTTCTGCCCACAAAAGACCACATCTAGCGGGCCGCTTTAGGACAGGGTCTCTGGGCAAATGCCCAATTTGCCGCCCCTAACACCTGCCCTGCCTATGGGTAGTATACCATTTGTGGCGGCAGCAGCTTTAATCACTAGTACCATATTTTTTGGACTATAAGGCACACCGGATTATAAGGCACACCATCAATAAATGCCTGCTAAAAACTCTAGGTTCATATATAAGGCGCACCGGATTATAAGGCACACCTGATTGTAATGATGAATGACCAGCAGGTGGCAGACATGTGCACAGTTCAAGGCAGCTGTTGTCTGTTCATATATAAGGTGCACTGGACTATAATACTGCGCCTTATAGTCCGAAAAATACGGTATCAACCCCGAGTTTAGCTGACCTTGAATACACGTGTTGGTCCTGACTACTCCCAGCGTGTAACTAAATACAACATAAGCAGCTTTTACTATTTCGGCAACATTGAACCATCTTACAATCTCCTTAGCATGTTGTGTGCCGATTCCGTGACTGATGGGTTGTGCCATGTAAGATTCCCTATTTTTTGTGTAGAAAAAAAAATGTACAGGTCTAGTGAAAATGTTAAAAAATGATGACTTTTTACCATTTCTTGGACAGCTGTAATTTGAGTATTTCCACCCAATCATTGTGCACATCTATGGTGTCGCTGACCGTTTGGGCTCATAAGCACAGTCCTGTTGTGCCATCTAGTGGCCAAACTGCAACTTGCTTCGGCTGCTAGTTGCAAATTGCATTATGCATTACAGCTCAGACGGAGAGGAAAGTATGCTTCTATTTTTCCTAGATTGCCATTTACCCTTTGTACAACCCCATCCCGACAACACGTGCAATCAATAAATTTGTGCAGTTGCTGTTCCCTTCTGTCTTCTGCATGCTTCTTGTGAAAGCTTCGAGCACTGCAGATGTCAGATCAGATAGATTCCCCTCTTACATAGATATAAAATATGAGCTCTGCCTGGTGAAATCCATTTCAAATTCCTGGCTTCTTGGAACAAAAACCACGTACGAAATGCCTACAAATGAGCAAACTGGGCAATAGTCCAAGATCAAAGCAAGTAATATATAGGCTGGAGATCTGCTAAACGCTTCACTATTTTCCTTTTTGCCATAAATTAGGGTGAATTGATATTTAGACACGTTCTTTGAGGATATATACATCAGGCAATCTGCCCTAAGTGTAACAGATTCGGGACACTGGTTTGAGTTACTTATGACTCTACCATTCAGCATGTGGATGAAGGATGGATTTTACAAAGTATTGCTCAGCAAAGGCTCAGTTCACACTACACTACCGGTTAAACCTCTGTTAAAAAAAAAAAAGTTTAAAACGGAGGTTAAACGAATTTGCTAAAAATCTCATTGCCATTGATGTAAATTTTATGTCATCCGTTATGCTTAGGCTCATTTCCCACCACCGTTCTTTTCCTCTGTTCCTTACCACCATTAATAAAGTAAAGAATGGAGCTTTAACGTATCAATAAAAATTCCCATTGACATCAATAATAATTCCTTTATTTATACAGCGCACACAGATTACGCAGCGCTGCACAGAGCTTGCCAAATCGGTCCCTGTCCCCATGGGGCTCACAATCTAATCAACCTACCAGTATGTTTTGGAGTGTGGGAGGAAACCGGAGGACCCGGAGGAAACCCACGCAAACACAGAGAGAACATACAAACTCTTTGCAGATATTAACCTGGATGGGACTTGAACCCAGGACCCCAGCGCTGCAAGGCTGTAGTTCTAACCACTGCCCATAAATGTATGCCCATTATGTCATCTGTTATGTTCCCTTTAGGCAGGTATCTATTATCCATGCGTTTTTGAACAGAAAAATGACAGAGGCTGCAGTACTTTTCCTCTGTTTAAAAAAAAATGCATGGATAACGGATATCTGCTTAGACTGACCATACTGATGACATGAAATTTACATTGATGTCAATGGTATTGATATGTTACACCTCCGTTCTCTACTTTTTTTTAAAAAAAAGAGGGAAGGAATGGTAGTGTGAAATTAGCCTTAGGCTATATTCACACTAACATGTGCCCGCCGTACCGTAGGACGGTGGGGCCACGTCGGCGCCAGGGAGAGGAGAAGAGAGGAGTATATACGTCCCCCATACGGCAGTGTGAATGCAGCCTTAGTTAGGCAGGTATCTGTTATTATGAGTTGTTTTTTTATAGAAAAATTGACAGCGGCTGCAGTACTTGTTTCATTTTGAAAAGAACCGTGCACAAAGTGTCCGTTTTTTTCTATCAGTTATTCAAGCGGATTTTTAGAAAAATATAATTATAATAATAACAATTAATTTATACAGCGACATCAAATTCCATAGCGCTTTACAGATTATAAGGAGTGAGTCCTGGAGACATGAGAGGTTCAAATTAAGGTAGTGGTTAATCTAAGATCCCTGGCAGATCGAAGAGCACTTGTTGGGTGATTGACTGAGATGAGAGAGGAGAGGTAGAAGGGTGCAGCATTGAGCAGAGCTTTGTGGATGAGGGTGATTAACTTAAACTGTATTCAGAAGAAGATGTTGTGCCAGTGACTGGCACAGACTGGAGGCATCTGTTTAGACTATAAAACAAGCCTGGCTGCTGCGTTCAGAATAGATTGAAGAGAAGAGAGTTTAGTAAGTGGAAGGAGGATTAGTAGGGAGTTACAGTAATCTACACGAGAGTGAATCAGAGCAACAATTTAGAGGTTTCTATTGTAAGAAATGGTCGGATTCTAGAAATGTTTTTTATGCAGAAATCATTAACCTATACATATAGATGAATAGATGATAGAAAGAGAAAATCCAGAGCAGCAGAGCAACCTAAAAAACCGTGGGTGCTAAGCTCCAAAGTTCTTGAGAACAAACCCATAATATAAACACAGAAAAGGCAGCACTCCAAAATTTTTTAAAAAAAGAAAATAGGTGAGCTTTATTCTATGGCAAAGTGCCACATTAGTAAATCCGATGAAAAGGCGGCATTCCAATATTTGGAGAAAATAGGGTAAATCTTTATTCCATGGCGTTGTTTCGGTGATATAACATACCTTTCTTAGGCTGCATTTACACAAACGTATTCCGCCGGGCCATAGCCCAGTGGGCATACGTCCACCGCGATGGTGAGGAGGAGGGGTGACCCCTCTATAGTGATGATGTCACTTTGGCCTGTGTCCTGCAGAGAGGCGCGCACTGGCGAGATGTGCTGCTCCGCTCTGCATATCAATTGCGTCAACACCTTAACAATGGAATGAATATATGCACTGATTTCATGTTACTCCGGGGAGCTACCTCTTCATTAGATTAGTTATCTGTGACCCTGGCCAAGGGATCTGCGGCACCCACTTTACTAGGCTGGGATGTCATGTATATATGCTATGTATGTATAAGTGATGTGTATATGTTATATGTCTGGTATATACTGTATGTGTGTATATATGCTGTATGTCTGTATATGGCACTGTATGGGCCACATTTATTTACAGGGTCACCTGAGTTCACAGAAAGTGCATTGTTTGACTATAATCATGCGCCCAATATCCTGCATGTGTGGCTTCCCCGCTCAGGTCCGCCGGAGTTCACCTTCTTCTTCCTGGTGCATGTAAGTGCATTGTCTTCAACACAATTTGAAAGTTAAATCCCGCGCTCAGTCCGAATCAGTTGGACCATCCGGCGGCCCGCCCCCTAAATTGTGGATAACTTGAGGGTGTGCAGAGGGTACGGTCTCAGCCAGTCCAAGGGGCTTAGGGGGTCCATAAGGTGAGCCCATCAGCTTCAAGTTACGCCCCTGCTCTACAGTTATGTCTCTTAATATATCAGTATGTTGTTACTGTAATGATAAGAATGCTATTTATGCTTTTAGGCTTAAACAATCCTTTCTGCAATAAGAGGTCAGCTTGTGGTTTACCATTCTATGTTCTCTTTTTGTTACCTGTTTATACCAAAGGTCATCAAACCCTGCCTTAGCATATACCGGTCATTGATATTTTCTACTCTATTTATAGCCATAGGTGGAGCATTTCCTCGTGTGTCGGAAATCAACTTTAAGGCTGCTAATGTCTTTATAAAACCAATTTAATTGCTCAACTTTTAGTTTGTGGCATGCAAAAAAAGCAACATTTGTAATCAAATTAGTGGCTTTATGGGCTAATGATTCTATGGTGTAGAATGGGGTTTTAGATGGAGCTCTTGTGATGTCTTGATGAATAAGATCATCAGGACTGACCCTGGTGTTAATTTCATGTCAGCAAACAGTAAGGATGGGTGGTGCTCATGCATGATATTCCATTCAATTGATACATATTACATGAGTCCACCATAGGTTGGTTCCCTTTGGATAGCATTTTTGTATTTGCCTGCATACTCTATAGAGAGATCATATAGTGGAAGCAGGTGTATTTAGGGAGAAACAATTGCCTGGTTGTTTGGAAAAGTACTGGAGACTCCAGAGGAGACAATACTAATGGAGACCCCATAAGGCCCCTCCCTTCTGACACTGGTAACAGTCTCCTTTCAGCACTCACTCTGCTCCTGAGCTTCCTAAAATATTACAGTCTATTTTTATATGTGTCTCAGATAAGATTTTAACTCAGGACCCTCGGTAACAGAGGTAGCGACAATCTCAATTGTTAAAACAGATATATAGTGTTTTAGCGATATCTCTCTACACCAGGGGTTTAACTTGAGGAGACCCCAGAGCAGACAATAATTATGGAGACTCCAGAGTAGACAATAATTATGGAGACCCCAGAGCATACAATAATTATGGAGACTCCAGAGCAGACAATAATTATGGAGACTCCAGAGCAGACAATAATTATGGAGACCCCAGAGCAGACAATAATTATGGAGATCAGAGTGACAATCACTTATGGGACCCCAGAGCAACAAAATTGGATCCCTAAACAATTATGTTGAGAGGACCTCCAAGCAGGACTATAAATTTGGTAGACCCAGATAGGCCGACAATATTATGTAGACAATACCCCCAGAGCAGAACAATAATTATGATGACCCCGCAGTACCACATAATTATGGAGACTTCCAGAGCTAGACAATAATATTATGTAACTTCCATAGCGATACACTAATTGTATTGAGACCCCTAGCAACATAATTATGGTGAGACCCCAGAGCCACAATAATCTATGGGAGAACTCCCATAGCAGACAATAATAAAAGAGACTCCAGAGCTGACAATAATTATAGAGTTCACAGAACAGGCAATAATAAAAGAGCAGACAAAAAATACTTGAACTTCCAAAACCCCATATTCTACTGTATTTTTCCTTCACTATACGACCTCCTATAGGCCTTCAAGCCTAATGCCTCTCTAATTACTTTTCTCTTTTCAAAAGTAAATCAAACCTCTACACTACTTATTTTAGGGTCACCATGTTCCTTTAAAAGCATAGTAAAAGCCTAAAAGCTGTAGACCATTTCTGAGCAGATGCTATGGAAGATGTGCTTGGCACAGCTCAAAGTGTACACTTTGTTCAGTCAAGTGGACCAAAGCGGCAGAAGGGAAATGAAGAAAAGCGGTGGGTGATATATTTATTTTTATCCTCATATTTTCATTCCGCCTTCCCTCACTGACAAGGTCAGCATCGGTTGGGAGCATGTCTGTGTTCAATGTACTGTATTTATGTCTGGAAAACTCGCTGCTAATTACTGTGGTCACACTTCCTAATTCAGAAGAAAAGAACTTTGCAACCTCTGAACAGGAATGTGCCACCTAGATGTGCAGCGATGACCACAAGATTGGAATTTATTTCTGCGCAAAAACAGAGTTTTATAAGGTGAAGACATATTATTACTTAAAGGCAGACACCGGAATGATTTAGTGGAAAGTTCAACGACCGTGAAATCATGTGAGCTTTCCGTAGGAACATGTTTCAAATTACCTTCAGACATATTACCCTTCGCTGCCAAAGCCATTATGTATAGGAAGAACAAACACTTCATACGCATCCCCTCAAAACCATAATGGTAGATGACGTAGTCTACAAACATACACTTTATATTATTTTCACTAAATTAATCAAATGACCCAACATACCATCCTCCATTGGCCTATGCCGCAAGGTGAACTCTCCAGAAGCTCTGTGGCTTTGTATGTTACAGGACATCTACCACCAGGATGAAAGATTGTAAACAAAGCACACTGACATACTGGTGTGTGCACCCTCCATCAGGATCTGCTCTTCTTTTATCTTATTTCCCAATTCTTACAATTCTTAAAAATGGCTTTAAAAATTATGCAAATAAGCCTGAAGGGCTCTGGGCTCCATAGGTTTTAATGAATTTGCATAATTTTTAAAGACTTTTATTCTCAAAAACAAGGGCATAAGAAGCTTATGATCTTGCCAGGGGGGAACACACCAGCACGTAAGTGATCTTGGTTTACAATCCTTCATCCTGGTGGTAGATTTCCTTTAAACTCTAGCCATAAACTACACTTCTTCTAGTACCGTCTAAACCAACCTTATTGATCCAAACTACTAGCACCAAAATTTATAGTCTGGAGATAAGGGGCACACATTTACTTCTTATCAACATTTACTACCTAGAGCTACTTCACCTCATGTATTTTGTAAAGTGTGTGTAAGTGTGGGGGACAGGATATTACGTTCTGCTCCGCTTTCTTGATATATATTATGTGAAGCCTCCTGTCTTTTACCTCATTAGCCAGACATTTCTGACCATAAAATGGCCGCAGATTGAGGGTCATGTGATCTCTATCTGTCCATGAGCAATCACCCTACCAGGACCTTGATCTCATATTCACAAATACAATCATAAGGTCCTGGTGGGGTGCTTCCTCATGGACAGATAGAGATCACATGAACCTCTACCTGCTGCCATTTTATGGTCAGGAATGTCTGTCTGAGCAGAACTATTAATAGATGAATATTGGTAAATTACCTAGTAACCTGCCCCCAGAAAATAAATGGATTAAATTTACAAAAATCATATCCCACATTTGAATGGTTCATTTGAGTTCTTATTTTTTCTTTACTATATAGATGTCAGCATCATTATATTCTGGAGTAGCGTTTCAAGTTCCTTTGGGGGACAAGGGCAAAAGGAAGAATATGCTCTGAAATTCAACAGTCTTTTTAAGGAAATCTATCATCAAAATCTTCAATGGGGTTCGTTATTCGAAACGAGCACTCGAGCATCGGAAAAAGAGACTGCCCTTAAAATGTTAGTTATGGGGTTTTTTTCATTGCTTGTTCCAACCCATATTTAAATGAATCAGTCATCATCTTTATCACCTCCAGAAACCCTGTTAAACTACAAAAAGTACCTAATCTGGCATCATTGATCATTGAAAACACTGTTCTTGAGCATGTGCAGTGCGCCTGCGCTTTCTGCTCCAACCCTGCACATACCTGTCTGAAGTCATAGGCGCACTGCACATGCGTGAGAACTCGGGCAAGCCGGAGAGAGTCACACAATGAGATTGGAGGTAGGGCAGGGTGCTGCAAAGGGCTGGAAGGGGGCAGGCCGCTCATTCGAAACGCCCATCAGGAGGAAGGCCAACTTGACTTCTTGGTCTAGCTCCTCACCTCCTTGACTAGATGACAGAAAGACGATAGAAGAAATAAAATTGGCTGGTTATAAAAACAACACAGTCGGAACACATTATTGACGTCAGATAAGGTGCTTTTTTGGGGGGGTTTTACAAATTTTTTGGAGATGACAGGTTCCCTTTGAGTCACCTGTTCAAAAGGGTTTTCCAAAAAATGGAGGAGTCCAGTTCTAATACTTATTAATTTCTGACACCAAGAAGTGGAGAACACTATAGACAAGGGCAGAACAACTGGAAAATGTTTAAAACTTTCTTTATAAAATGAAAGAACACGTGACCTTTTCATTACACTACATTCTGTAGTAAGTGGCTAGAAGTAAGACCCAAGCTCACTTAGTTAATAGCAGAGATCCAATTTACCATAAAGTGGAAAAAAAATCCTTCATATCCCTGCTGGCAATGGGACAGATCCCTGGAAACATACTACATAAATACCAGTCACCCAGTAGTAATGTGTCTGAGAGTGTCTTACGACAAATATACATAATATTCAAATAACCTTTACAAATCGATTATGTTTTGTGCCTCTTGTAAAATGTAATAATTCAGTAACTGGTTTATCCCGGGAACAATATAAACTCTGTGTTTAAAAATTAAAATAAAAATCCCAAGGCAAAAATCCCCTGGAATTTCTTCACAGCTTCACAATCATTTCCCCATAAAGCCCTTTGATTATCGCTCAGGCCTCCAACACGGGGAAGAACAATGTGCTGGATTGCCCTCTGGCACCCGGAGCAGGAAAGAGGCTTGATGCACACACTGCTGACAGTAAAGAAGTTATTTTATGGGATATCTGGAAAATGGCATTTGGCAGTAGTCAAACTGCCATCGCTGCAATTTAGTAGCCAAGTGAGATAAAACTGATCTCTGAGGGGAGAACTTTAAGATCGGTATTTTTTACATGTGGAAACAGATTTGGTCTTTAGTTTTTAAGATCTTCATGTGGTTGGATTTATGTGGGTGAATCAATCATAGTCATTACATTTCGAATAGGGGTGGAAAATAATCGGAAAACATCACCCCGAGCCAATACCGTCTGAGAGGGAAACTGCGTCCATCTTGGCTGATTGTTTTCCCATTTCGCGAAAAACCGCAGCGGCTGTCTGGTGATAAGATGTTATCCTGGACTTACGAGCTCTTGGGAATTTTGTTTACTTCTGTTTTTGTGAATATTTCTTGAAACTTTCTTGGATCGATACCCAACACATTTTACCTTGGCAAAACTTCCTTCAGCCGAGAAGAAATAAAGTAAATCTGTCAAAGCCGGACATCAAATACTCTGTTGATAGAAGTAAAAAAAAACAACTGGAAATTGGAGATTTTTTCTTGGGTGGGGATGCTTTTGTTTGGGCTTTTAGTGGTTGTTTAGGTTTTTCATGTTTTTTAAACAGGAACTTTTAGTCTTTGGCATCAGCATCCAGTCTCCTTGGACCACAGAATATCACTTCTCATGGTGACATCCTTTGGTCCAAGGAGGCCACAGATTGCCCAAAGTGGATCCTGTGAACTACCTGCATAGTACTGGCTGGGAGTACCGGCACAAAAGGGAAACCAGGAGCTTACACTTTTTTTTATCACCCCCGACAATGGACCCCAAAAGGATTATAGGGGTTTTCCAGAAATTCAGGAAAAACCCTTTCCCAAGATTAATCTTTTTGGCCAACAAAATAAACATTTCGGGGATAATTTTGCACACACACTACCCCTTCTGCAGTTGGTCTTTGCAGAATCGCTGTCAACTACTGTATGGGTCTTCGGAGTAAGAATCAACATGGAGAAGGTTGTCATGAGGATGACTAATACATACATTCAAAAGGCAGTTGAGCTGCAGTGACTCACCCTGGCTCCTACACAGAAATTGGAGGTGTTTTTTGGGCTTGATTCCCTGTTTTAAAGGACATCAGTATGGAGGACTGTAAACCAATCACACTGGCATACTGGTGTGTGCAAGATCTGCTCTTCTTTTAGCTTCTTATACTTTTGTTTTTAAGAAAAAAACATATGCAAATGAGGGGCTCTGGGATCAAATAACAGCTATAGAGCCCGGAACTCCTCAGACTCCTAGGCACGAGAAGCTAAAAGAGGAGCAGATCCTGCTAGAGGAGGAACACACCAGTATGTCAGTGTGCTAGGTTTACAATCCTTCATCCTAGTGGTAGATGTCCTTTAAATCTGACATCCAAAGCATTTGGAATCATTGGAGGGTACCCTGAATTTGTGCAACAGGTTTTAGTCACAGCTTAGGAAAGTGTTGTTCTTCATGAACACAAAAAGGACTAATAACTTTGCTGATAGGCGAGTTATGCTTTAATTATGAGGTTCTTAGCGCACATTTTATGTAAATTGTGCGAGCCCATCTGCCACGTCAAGGCAACCTCACTCAGATGGGTCCCTACACTAACACTTTACATGTATACTAGGTGTACATAGTTATTATAGGGGGTTGTATATAATTATTAAGGAGTCTCTATATAATTATTATAGAGGTTGGGTATAGTTATAGGCAGACTGATATAGGGGGGTGTATAGATGAGTTAGATTATGTATACCGTTAAGAGAAATGTATAAAGTTTTTGTAGAGGGACTGTATATAGCTATTATAGGTGGTGTTTATATAGTTGTTATAGCGGGGACTATATATAGTTAAGAGGGACTGTATATAGTTTTTATAGGGGGACTGTATAAGATATCGTGAATGTATGTAGTAGTATGGGGGAACTGATGAATCATTATAACGGGGTTGTTTTTATTAATTATTAGTTATTTATTATTATTGGGGATATGTATATAGTTATTATAGGGAGAATGTATATAGTTATTATAGGGGGAATGTATATAGTTATTATAGGGCCCTATTAGTTATATAGGGTTGTATTATAGTTATATGGGGACAGTTTAGATAGTTATAGAGGAACTGGAAAACGTTAATAGTATATAAGAGGTGGTATAGCGTGTTTTATGGGGGATTGTATATAGTTATTATAGGGGGACTGTATGTAGTTACTATAGGGGGACTGTCATAATTATTTATAGAGGGACCTGATTGTAGTATTACGTGAGGATGGATAATGTTCTTATAGGGGTGGTTTGTGGTTTAGTTATTATAAGGAATGTATATGTTAGTATAGGGGACCTGCAGATAGTTATTCTACGGGTGGATAAGTTATGATAGGGGCGAATTGATTAGTGTTAAAGGGGGGGAATGGGAATGTAATAGTTATTATAGGGGACTGGATAAAAGGTATTATTGGGGACTCTATTAACGTTATATTGGGGGAGGGACTGTATATAGTGATTATAGGGAGACTGTTTATAGTTATTATTGGGGGTGCATTTATAATATATTATAGGGGGTGAGTTTATAGTTGTCGTTTTAGGGGGTAACATATGTTAGTATAAGGGACTATATGATAGTTATTATAGAGGGGGGTTTAGGGTGGAGATAGTTACTATAGGGGCGATGGGGACTTATAAGATTATTATAGAAGACTCTATATAGTTATTATAGGGGGTTTCAAAAGGTTTAGGGGTATGTATATAGTTATATTAGAGGGTGTGTATATAGTATTAGGGGGATTGTTTATAGTTATCGAGGGACTGTATATAGTATTACAGTGGGGGACTGTATATAATACAATAGGGGGCGTATATAGTTATTATAGAGGGTGTGTACGAGTTGTAAGGGGGTTGTGTATATAGTTATAATAAGGATTATATAGTATCATAGAGGTGGTATAAATTTGTAATGATAGGGCTTGTATATAGTTAGTTATAGGAGTTGTCTATATAATTATTATAGTCTGGTGTTATAGTTATAGGGTTATTTGTTAATAGGGGGGACTGAAAATAGTTATTATAGGGGATGTATCTACTTTTTATAGTGGGCTGATATTTATTATAGTATTACTGTATTGATTAATATAGAAGTGTGTATAGTTATTATAGTTGCGACTAGATATTATAGTTATTATAGGGAGTGTGTTATAGTTATTATAGGGGAAAATGTATGTATTTAATTGTAGGAGGAGCTTTGTTAAGTAATTATAGAGGTGTGTTGTAGTTTTTATGGGGGACTTTATATATACTTAGGGGTGACTGTATCTAGTTATTTTTGGGGGTGTAATACTTATTAAGGGGATGGTATGAAGTTGTTATAGGGGGGTCATGGTGTTATAGGGGACGATATAGTTTTATAGAAAAAATGTTAATTAGAGTTATGTTAGGGAAAGTGTAGATAGTTATAGGGGGAATCTGTATATAGTATTACAGGGGCATTGTGTGATCATAGTATTTATGTGTCTCTATATAGTTATTATAGGGCGTATATATAGCTTTAGAGGTTCTATATATAGTATTATATGGGTGGTGTTTTGTATATAGTTGTTATAGGGGGTGTTTTTGTATATAGTTATTTAATAGGGTGTGGTGATTGTATCTGTTATTGATAGGAGTCTCAATGCAGGTTATTATAGTGGTTGGTATATAGTTATAGGCTGGATGTACATAGTTATTATAGGGGGGACTCTGTATATTGTTATGATAGGGGGAACTGGATTATATTGTTATATAGGGGGGTGTGTGCATAGTTATTATAGGGGGACTGTATTAGTATAGACGGGACTGTAGTAGTTATTATAGAGTGAACTGTATAGAGTTATTATAGGAATCTCTATACAGTTATCATTAGGGGGGTTATAATTATAGGGAGACCTGTATATAGTTTATAGGGTGGACGTATGTAGTTATAGGGGACGTATATAATTAGAGGGGGGCTTGTTATTGTAGTATAGGCGGTGTGATATAGTTGTGTATAGGGGGACTTATATATTATCGCAGGGACTCTGATGGATAATAGATAGGGGGACCGTATATAGTATTATTGGGGAGTATATAAATTATAGGGGGTGCTGGGGTGTGTAGTATAGTTGTTACAGGGGTATATATTGTTAGTATAGGATGATTGATATAGTTATTATAGGAGTCTCTCTATAGTTAATACAGGGGGTGATATAGTTGTATGGGTAAAATTTAATGGTTATTTATATGCGGTTGTAATCTTTATATAGAAGTTACTGATATAGTTATTATTGGGGGTGTATATAATTATTATGGGGGATGGGACATAAGTTGTTATAGGGGGGGTATATAGTTTTTTATAGGAGGGACTATATAGTTATTATAGAGGGGTGTTATAGCTATTATAGGCGGGGCATTGATTTGATAGACTTATTATAGGAGTCTCAATAGGATTTATATATAGGGGGGTGATTATATAGTTATAGGGGGAGTGTATATAATTATTATTGGGGTTGATATAATTATTAAGTGGGTGTGTTAATAGTTTGTGATGGGGGTTATATATTTATTATAGGGGATTTTAGTATTATAGAGACGTCTATGTGTCGTATATGTGTCTAGGGGGTGATAGTAATTATAATTGGAGTGTCTATAAGTTCTTATACGTTGCGTGGTTGTTTATAGTTTATAGGGGGATGTATATCGTTGTTATCTGCGGTTGTGTATATAGGGGTTATGGGGAAGTGTATCTTATATTATTAAGGGAGGCGAGTATATACTTGATAGGGGGCCTTTGTATATGTTATTACAGTAGTAGGATTATATATAGTTATTTAGGGGGTTATGTATGGTATTATAGTGGGAATGTGATTAGTGTTTTTTGGGAGAATGGTATAGTTTTTTAAGGGAGTGTGTATTTGATAGTTATTATAGGTGGAACTTTATATAGTTGTTATAGGGGGTTGTATATAGTTATTGTAGAGGAATGTACATATTTAGTATTGGTGGGATGATGTAGTTATATAGCGGGACTGTATAAAGTTATTATAAGTTTGTTTATATAGTATATAAGGAGACTTAATCGTTTTATAGGGGGCTTGTATATAGTTATTATTGGTGTGTGTTTATATAAAATTATTATAGGTGGGTTGTATTATAGTGTTATAAGGACGGTTTATATCGTATATAGGGGGACTATAAGTATATAGAACGGTGTATATAGTTATCTAGGGGGTGGTTATTATAGTTATTATAGGAGGTCTATATAAAATATTATTGGACGTTTATATAGTTATAGGGGTATTGTATATAGTATAGAGGAAACTGTATATAGTATTATAGGAGTCTCTACAGATATTTATAGGGGGTGTGGATATAGTTATAGGGGGAATGTATATAGTTATTATAGTGGAATGTATATAGATATTATAGGGGGGTACTGGACCATAGTATTATTGGGGATGTATATAATGTATTATAGGGGGGGTGTGTATAGTTGTATCGGGTGTGTGTAAGTATTATAGGGGACTATAGTGTTCGTATGAGGGGTGATATAGTTATGATATGGGGGTTTGTCAGGTTGTATATAGTTATGTAATCGTGTATAGATTAGTCATATTATTGGGGGTGTATTAGTTATAGGAGAAACTGTATAAAGTTATTATAGGGGGACTGGTATATAGTTATTTATAGGCAGTTTGTGTATATAGTTTCTTTAGTGGGAATGTATAATAGGTATAGAGGGACTGTATATAGTTATATATGGGAAACTGGTAAATAGTAGTTATGGGGGTGTTATGTATGTTCTATAGGGTAACTGTATAAAGTTATGTATGGGGTTGTGTATCGTTAGTATAGGTTTTAGAGTGTATAAATTATTTAGGGGGGATGATATAGTCATTATAGGGGTGTTTATAATTATTATTGGGATATGTTTATAGTTATTATAGGGGGGATTGCATATCGGTATTATAGGAAGATCAAATAGTCCATTATAGGGGTGTGTATATAGTTATATGGGGACTGTAAAAGTTATAGTTGAATGTAGATAGTTATTTAAAGGGACTGTCGATAATAATTATAGGAGGATTGTATATATTTATTATAGGGGGGTGTATAGTTATTACAGGGGGACTGTATATGGTTATTATAGGAGGTGTGTATATAGTATTATAGGGGGACTGTATGTCATTATTACAAGGGGACTGTATATAGTTATTATTGGGGGTTTATATAATTATTATAGTGGGTGTGTATATAGTTTTTATAGCGGGTGTATATAGTTATAGGCTCAAAATATATCCTCGCCGGCACTCCGACGACCGTATTCACCAAGAGGTCCCGGCCTCGATGTGATTAAACTCCGCAAACTCCACCAGTTCCGACCTGTAAGCCAAAATAATATAATATAATTCTTCTTACCCCAAATACCAGACCAGGTCTTGAAACATGGTTGAGTTTTTTTGATCTTGATATAGTAAATGTGCGGGGTTAGTAGCGTTCAGGCCCCTACTGCACTTGTCTACCAGCTCATTCGCGCCCCAAAACGCCCAAAGCGGGAAGTCTGGGTTTTAGCGTGCTGAAAAAAAGGCAAAACTGTAATACTAAAGGTTATTCACATATATAAATAAGTGTAATTAAAGGGTTCCCCAGGATCAGTGTTTTCTTCTCATATAGGCCCAGGGGAGTACAAATAACCACATCACCTTATACTCATGTCTTTCTGAAGTAGCTCCAACTTTGACCTGTACTGTGTTGTTGCGGTTATTACACTATTGAGGTCCCTACTGAGCGCATGTAGATCTACATTGGCCAAGCCAAAGACTGGAGCGCCATTACTGATCAAGAGCTCTGAAAAGAGGTGAGAATAGCTTGTTTCTTACTATTATTACCCCCATATCAAAAAATTTCGGATCCGGGACACGTCTTTTAGGGGGTTAATAAAATATCTTATATTGGATAAATCTTCTGTCCACATTAAACTGTTAGGATATAATTGTCTATGTTTAACGTTCTATGGTGATTTTAAGGTATAGAGGAACAGATTTTTTACAAAAATTTTTTATACCCATCGACCCTCGGTCGGTCTTATTACGATGGGTCCTACACAACACTTTACTTAGAAAGATAATATAAATAGACAGACCTTATACTGTAAGGATGGTGTGACTAACCCTATAAATGTTAAACCCCACTGTTAATAGTCCCTGTTCCAGCATCTGGTAGAGGTTTTTCATCATTGCTGGTCTGGAAGTTCTGACATTTCATTTATTTTTTATTGAAGTCATCATACGGCCGTCTCAGTACTGTACACAAATGGTGTTATGCTGTTAGGGCTGACCCTTTGTGAGGCCAGTGATTGCACCTTCTCCAGTCCAAATGAACTAACCATGGGAACGGTGCCCTGTAAAAGGCTGTATAAAGAGCACCGGTGTTATACTGACACTGCAGTAGAACTGTATGTTCGTCTATGTTAGTTTACGATCTGCCCTCACTTACCTTCAGTAGCCCATCCCTGTACCTCCCTTATGCCATATTACCTGCAGTGCAGAGTAACACTAGATCGACCCCAGAGCAGACAATAATTATGGAGACCCCAGAGCAGACAATAATTATGGAGACTCCAGAGCAGACAATAATAAAAGAGACTCCAGAGCTGACAATAATTATAGAGTCCACAGGACAGGCAATAATAAAAGAGCAGACAAAAAATACTTGAACTTCCAAGACCCCATATTCTACTGTATTTTTCCTTCACTATACGACCTCCTATAGGCCTTCAAGCCTAATGCCTCTCTAATTACTTTTCTCTTTTCAAAAGTAAATCAAACCTCTACACTACTTATTTTAGGGTCACCATGTTCCTTTAAAAGCATAGTAAAAGCCTAAAAGCTGTAGACCATTTCTGAGCAGATGCTATGGAAGATGTGCTTGGCACAGCTCAAAGTGTACACTTTGTTCAGTCAAGTGGACCAAAGCGGCAGAAGGGAAATGAAGAAAAGCGGTGGGTGATATATTTATTTTTATCCTCATATTTTCATTCCGCCTTCCCTCACTGACAAGGTCAGCATCGGTTGGGAGCATGTCTGTGTTCAATGTACTGTATTTATGTCTGGAAAACTCGCTGCTAATTACTGTGGTCACACTTCCTAATTCAGAAGAAAAGAACTTTGCAACCTCTGAACAGGAATGTGCCACCTAGATGTGCAGCGATGACCACAAGATTGGAATTTATTTCTGCGCAAAAACAGAGTTTTATAAGGTGAAGACATATTATTACTTAAAGGCAGACACCGGAATGATTTAGTGGAAAGTTCAACGACCGTGAAATCATGTGAGCTTTCCGTAGGAACATGTTTCAAATTACCTTCAGACATATTACCCTTCGCTGCCAAAGCCATTATGTATAGGAAGAACAAACACTTCATACGCATCCCCTCAAAACCATAATGGTAGATGACGTAGTCTACAAACATACACTTTATATTATTTTCACTAAATTAATCAAATGACCCAACATACCATCCTCCATTGGCCTATGCCGCAAGGTGAACTCTCCAGAAGCTCTGTGGCTTTGTATGTTACAGGACATCTACCACCAGGATGAAAGATTGTAAACAAAGCACACTGACATACTGGTGTGTGCACCCTCCATCAGGATCTGCTCTTCTTTTATCTTATTTCCCAATTCTTACAATTCTTAAAAATGGCTTTAAAAATTATGCAAATAAGCCTGAAGGGCTCTGGGCTCCATAGGTTTTAATGAATTTGCATAATTTTTAAAGACTTTTATTCTCAAAAACAAGGGCATAAGAAGCTTATGATCTTGCCAGGGGGGAACACACCAGCACGTAAGTGATCTTGGTTTACAATCCTTCATCCTGGTGGTAGATTTCCTTTAAACTCTAGCCATAAACTACACTTCTTCTAGTACCGTCTAAACCAACCTTATTGATCCAAACTACTAGCACCAAAATTTATAGTCTGGAGATAAGGGGCACACATTTACTTCTTATCAACATTTACTACCTAGAGCTACTTCACCTCATGTATTTTGTAAAGTGTGTGTAAGTGTGGGGGACAGGATATTACGTTCTGCTCCGCTTTCTTGATATATATTATGTGAAGCCTCCTGTCTTTTACCTCATTAGCCAGACATTTCTGACCATAAAATGGCCGCAGATTGAGGGTCATGTGATCTCTATCTGTCCATGAGCAATCACCCTACCAGGACCTTGATCTCATATTCACAAATACAATCATAAGGTCCTGGTGGGGTGCTTCCTCATGGACAGATAGAGATCACATGAACCTCTACCTGCTGCCATTTTATGGTCAGGAATGTCTGTCTGAGCAGAACTATTAATAGATGAATATTGGTAAATTACCTAGTAACCTGCCCCCAGAAAATAAATGGATTAAATTTACAAAAATCATATCCCACATTTGAATGGTTCATTTGAGTTCTTATTTTTTCTTTACTATATAGATGTCAGCATCATTATATTCTGGAGTAGCGTTTCAAGTTCCTTTGGGGGACAAGGGCAAAAGGAAGAATATGCTCTGAAATTCAACAGTCTTTTTAAGGAAATCTATCATCAAAATCTTCAATGGGGTTCGTTATTCGAAACGAGCACTCGAGCATCGGAAAAAGAGACTGCCCTTAAAATGTTAGTTATGGGGTTTTTTTCATTGCTTGTTCCAACCCATATTTAAATGAATCAGTCATCATCTTTATCACCTCCAGAAACCCTGTTAAACTACAAAAAGTACCTAATCTGGCATCATTGATCATTGAAAACACTGTTCTTGAGCATGTGCAGTGCGCCTGCGCTTTCTGCTCCAACCCTGCACATACCTGTCTGAAGTCATAGGCGCACTGCACATGCGTGAGAACTCGGGCAAGCCGGAGAGAGTCACACAATGAGATTGGAGGTAGGGCAGGGTGCTGCAAAGGGCTGGAAGGGGGCAGGCCGCTCATTCGAAACGCCCATCAGGAGGAAGGCCAACTTGACTTCTTGGTCTAGCTCCTCACCTCCTTGACTAGATGACAGAAAGACGATAGAAGAAATAAAATTGGCTGGTTATAAAAACAACACAGTCGGAACACATTATTGACGTCAGATAAGGTGCTTTTTTGGGGGGGTTTTACAAATTTTTTGGAGATGACAGGTTCCCTTTGAGTCACCTGTTCAAAAGGGTTTTCCAAAAAATGGAGGAGTCCAGTTCTAATACTTATTAATTTCTGACACCAAGAAGTGGAGAACACTATAGACAAGGGCAGAACAACTGGAAAATGTTTAAAACTTTCTTTATAAAATGAAAGAACACGTGACCTTTTCATTACACTACATTCTGTAGTAAGTGGCTAGAAGTAAGACCCAAGCTCACTTAGTTAATAGCAGAGATCCAATTTACCATAAAGTGGAAAAAAAATCCTTCATATCCCTGCTGGCAATGGGACAGATCCCTGGAAACATACTACATAAATACCAGTCACCCAGTAGTAATGTGTCTGAGAGTGTCTTACGACAAATATACATAATATTCAAATAACCTTTACAAATCGATTATGTTTTGTGCCTCTTGTAAAATGTAATAATTCAGTAACTGGTTTATCCCGGGAACAATATAAACTCTGTGTTTAAAAATTAAAATAAAAATCCCAAGGCAAAAATCCCCTGGAATTTCTTCACAGCTTCACAATCATTTCCCCATAAAGCCCTTTGATTATCGCTCAGGCCTCCAACACGGGGAAGAACAATGTGCTGGATTGCCCTCTGGCACCCGGAGCAGGAAAGAGGCTTGATGCACACACTGCTGACAGTAAAGAAGTTATTTTATGGGATATCTGGAAAATGGCATTTGGCAGTAGTCAAACTGCCATCGCTGCAATTTAGTAGCCAAGTGAGATAAAACTGATCTCTGAGGGGAGAACTTTAAGATCGGTATTTTTTACATGTGGAAACAGATTTGGTCTTTAGTTTTTAAGATCTTCATGTGGTTGGATTTATGTGGGTGAATCAATCATAGTCATTACATTTCGAATAGGGGTGGAAAATAATCGGAAAACATCACCCCGAGCCAATACCGTCTGAGAGGGAAACTGCGTCCATCTTGGCTGATTGTTTTCCCATTTCGCGAAAAACCGCAGCGGCTGTCTGGTGATAAGATGTTATCCTGGACTTACGAGCTCTTGGGAATTTTGTTTACTTCTGTTTTTGTGAATATTTCTTGAAACTTTCTTGGATCGATACCCAACACATTTTACCTTGGCAAAACTTCCTTCAGCCGAGAAGAAATAAAGTAAATCTGTCAAAGCCGGACATCAAATACTCTGTTGATAGAAGTAAAAAAAAACAACTGGAAATTGGAGATTTTTTCTTGGGTGGGGATGCTTTTGTTTGGGCTTTTAGTGGTTGTTTAGGTTTTTCATGTTTTTTAAACAGGAACTTTTAGTCTTTGGCATCAGCATCCAGTCTCCTTGGACCACAGAATATCACTTCTCATGGTGACATCCTTTGGTCCAAGGAGGCCACAGATTGCCCAAAGTGGATCCTGTGAACTACCTGCATAGTACTGGCTGGGAGTACCGGCACAAAAGGGAAACCAGGAGCTTACACTTTTTTTTATCACCCCCGACAATGGACCCCAAAAGGATTATAGGGGTTTTCCAGAAATTCAGGAAAAACCCTTTCCCAAGATTAATCTTTTTGGCCAACAAAATAAACATTTCGGGGATAATTTTGCACACACACTACCCCTTCTGCAGTTGGTCTTTGCAGAATCGCTGTCAACTACTGTATGGGTCTTCGGAGTAAGAATCAACATGGAGAAGGTTGTCATGAGGATGACTAATACATACATTCAAAAGGCAGTTGAGCTGCAGTGACTCACCCTGGCTCCTACACAGAAATTGGAGGTGTTTTTTGGGCTTGATTCCCTGTTTTAAAGGACATCAGTATGGAGGACTGTAAACCAATCACACTGGCATACTGGTGTGTGCAAGATCTGCTCTTCTTTTAGCTTCTTATACTTTTGTTTTTAAGAAAAAAACATATGCAAATGAGGGGCTCTGGGATCAAATAACAGCTATAGAGCCCGGAACTCCTCAGACTCCTAGGCACGAGAAGCTAAAAGAGGAGCAGATCCTGCTAGAGGAGGAACACACCAGTATGTCAGTGTGCTAGGTTTACAATCCTTCATCCTAGTGGTAGATGTCCTTTAAATCTGACATCCAAAGCATTTGGAATCATTGGAGGGTACCCTGAATTTGTGCAACAGGTTTTAGTCACAGCTTAGGAAAGTGTTGTTCTTCATGAACACAAAAAGGACTAATAACTTTGCTGATAGGCGAGTTATGCTTTAATTATGAGGTTCTTAGCGCACATTTTATGTAAATTGTGCGAGCCCATCTGCCACGTCAAGGCGACCTCACTCAGATGGGTCCCTACACTAACACTTTACATGTATACTAGACCTCACTCAGATGGGTCCCTACACTAACACTTTACATGTATACTAGGATCTAGTGTTACTGCACTGCAAGGTAATATGGCATAAGGAGGTCAGGAAGTGGCTACTAAGGTAAGTGAGGGCAGATCAGTAACACTAACATAGACTGAACATGCAGTTCTACATTGCAGTGCAGTATACACCATGTGCTCTTATATACAGACCTTTTACAGGGCCCCCGTTCCCATGTTAGGTTCATGTTGGACTGGAGAAGGTGCAATCACTGGCCTCACAAATGGTCACCCTAACTGTAAGGCACCATTTGTGTATCAGTCACTGATGAGGCCGATGATTGACTGCACTGAAAATAAATGAAATGTCAGAACTTCCAGACCAGCAAGAACTGAAAACCTCTACCAGAGCTGGAACAGGAGACCTATAAAAGGTGGGGGTTTAACTACCAGAGCTGGAACAGGAGACCTATAAAAGGTGGGGGTTTAACATTCTAGGGTTAGTCACACAATCCCACAGTATAAGGTCAGCTCTATTTATATAGGGTTAGTCACACAATCCCACAGTATAAGGTCAGCTCTATTTATATTCTCCTCTCCTATAAGTAAAGTAAAGTGTTAGTGTAGGGACCCATCGTAATAAGACCACCGGGTGGTCGATGGGATAAAAATTTTTGTAAAAATCTGTTCGACCACCGGGTGGTCGATGGGATAAAAATTTTTGTAAAAATCTGTTCTCTATTTACTTAAAATCACCATAAAGTTAAAAAACATTATCAATTATATCCTAACAGTTACATTTGACACTGAAGATTTATCCAATGAATAGATTTTTTTACCCCCTCCAATGAATAGATTTTTTTACCCCCTTACAGACGATATCCCGGATCCAGAATTTTTTGTTTATGGGGGTATAATAGTAAGAAACTATGGGGGTATAATAGTAAGAAACAAGCTATTCTCACCTCTTTTCAGCGCTCTGGATCAGTATGGCGCCTCCAGTCTTTGGTGGCCAATGTATGCATGCGCTCAGTGGTGACCTCAATAGTGCGACCCGCAACAACTACAGGTCAAAGTGGAGCTCCAGAAAGACATGAGTATAAGGTGAGTAGACATGAGTATAAGGTGAGTGCTGGTATTGTACTTCCCCTGGGCCTATATAGAAGAAAACCCTGATCCTGGGGAACCCCTTTAATTACACTTATTTAATATATGTGAATAACACTTTTTAGGTATATACAGTTGCCCTTTTTCAGGCTACTACAACCCAGACTCCACTTTTGGGCGTTTTGGGGCGCAGAATGAGCATTGTTTTTATAGGGGGTGTACATAGTTATAGATATTTAATTGTAAATAGTTATTATTGGCGGTGTATATATAGTTGTTATAGGGGGACTGGATATAGTTTTCATAGGGGGTGTTTATATAGTTGTTATAGGGGGACTGTATAAAGTTATTATAGTAGGACTGTATATAGTTATTATAGGGGGTGTGTATAGTTTTTATAGGGGGACTGTATAGAGTTATTTTAGGGGCACTTTATGTAGTTATTATAATAGAACTGTATAAAGTTATTATAGTGGTGTGTATAGTTATTAAAGTGGGACTGTATATAGTTATTTTAGGGGGGGGTGTATAGTTATTATAGTGGGACTCTATTTAGTTATTATAGGGGGTGTATATAATTATTATAGGAGTTGTGTATATAGTTATTATAGGTCATTTGTATATAGTTATTATAGGAGTCTCTATATTGTTAATATAGGGGCTGTATATAGTTAAAGGGGGACGGCATATAGTTATAGAGGAACTGTATATAGTTATTATAGGGGGACTGTATATAGTTATTATAGTAGGACTGTATATAGTTATTATAGGGTGTGTGTATAGTTATTATAGGGGGACTGTATATATTTATTATAGGGGGATTGTAAATAGTTATTATAGGGGGCTATATATAGTTGTTATAGGGGATTTGTCTATTTATTATAGGGGGACTTTATGTAGTTATTATAAGAGGACTAAATATAATTATAATAGTTATTATAGCAGTCTCATCTTAGTTATTATAGCGGCTGTATATAGTTATAGGGGGACTGCATATAGTTATTATAGGAGTCTCTATATTGTTATTATAGGTGGTGTATATAGTAATAGGGGGACTGTATATAGTTATTATAGGCGGTGTGTAAATAGTTGTTACAAGGGGACTGTATATAGTTACAGAGGGACAGCATACATTTTTATAGGGGAACTGCATATAGTTATTATAGTAGGGCTGTATATAGTTAATATAGGCGGTTTGTTTATAGTTGTTATAAGGGGACTGTATATAGTTATAATAAGGGGTGTGTTTAGTTATTATAGGGGACTGTATATAGTTATTTTAGGGTGTGTGTATAGTTTTTATAGGGGGACTGTATATAGTTATTATAGGGGGTGTGTATATAGTTGTTATTATAAGTAGTTTGTATATAGTTAATATAGGAGACTATATAGTTATTATAGGTGGACTGTTTATAGTTATTATAGTAGGACTGTATATATTTATTATACGCAGTGTGTATATAGTTGTTATTAGGGGGAATGTATATAGTTTTTATAGGGGGACTGTATACAGTTATTATTGGGGGTGTATATAATTATTATAGGGGTGTGTATATAGTTGTTTTAGGGATTTATATAGTTAATATAGGGGACTATATAGTTATTATAGAGGGGTATTATATAATTATTATTGGGAGATTGTATATAGTTATTATAGTAGTCTCTATATAGTTTTTATAGGGGGTTTATATAGTTATAGGGGGAAATTATATGGTTATTATAGGCGGTGTGTATATACTTGTTATAGAAGGACTGTATATAGTTATTATTGGGGGTGTGTATAATTATTATAGGGGGTGTGTACATAGTAGTTATAGGGGGTGTATATAGTTCCTTTAGGGGACTATATAGTTATTATAGAGGGGTGTATATAGTTATTATAGGTGGGATCGTATATAGTTATTATAGAAGTAGGGTTTAACATTTTAGGGTTAGTCACACAATCCCACAGTATAAGGTCTGTCCTATTTATATTTTCCTCTCCTATAAGTAAAGTGTTAGTGTAGGGACCCATCGTAATACGACCACCGGGTGGTCGATGGGATAAAAATTTTTGTAAAAATCTGTTCTCTCTTTACTTAAAATCACCATAAAGTTAAACATTATCAATTATATCCTAATAAAATCACCATAAAGTTAAACATTATCAATTATATCCTAACAGTTACATTTGACACTGAAGATTTATCCAATGAATAGATTTTTTTACCCCCTTACAGACGATCCAATGAATAGATTTTTTTACCCCCTTACAGACGATGTCCCGGATCCGGAATTTTTTGTATATGGGGGTATAATAGTAAGAACAATGTATGTATACATGCGCTCAGTGGTGACCTCAATAGTGCGCATCCGCAACAACTACAGCTACAGGTCAAAGTGGAGCTCTCTACCAGAGCTGGAACAGGAGACCTATAAAAGGTGGGGGTTTAACTTTCTAGGGTTAGTCACACAATCCCACAGTATAAGGTCTGTCCTATTTATATTTTCCTCTCCTATAAGTAAAGTGTTAGTGTAGGGACCCATCGTAATACGGTAGTCCCCTAGAATACTTATACACTACCAATAATCACGATTACAGTCCCTTTATAATAATATATACGTCCCCTATAATAATATACAGTCCCTCATATCAACCATATACACACCCCTATATTAACTATATATTCCCTCTATAACTATTTATTACAAGCAACATACACCACTATAAAACTTATCTAAACTCCTAAATAACGTAATAAAATCACCCAATAAGAACTATATAAACCCTATAATAATAACTATATAGCTCCCCAATAATAACTATATTCACCCCCCCAAACAACCTAACTATACACACCCCCTATAATAATTAGAACAACTCCCAATATAATAGTAGACAGTCCACACTATGTTAACCACAAGAGTCCCCAATAATAACATACACACCCCCTATTAAAATGTATACTACAAACCATAATAAATTATACATACCGCTTGTATTAAATATTAACAACCCCCCGTGGAATAACTTATATAAGTCCCTATAATTAACTTTATACAGTCCCCTTATAATAACTATACTACCGTCCCTCTATAAACGAATACAGTCCCTATACTATATACTTACACCTAACAACTATATAATCCTACGAATAATAACTTTTACAAAGTTCCTTTAACTTCTATACCGCTCCCCCCCGCCTTTAACTATATCATCCCTATAATAACTATATAGAGATTATATTATATACAACTACTATACTAATATCATCACAACAATAACCCCTAATACTACCCCTATATAATGATCCCCTAAATAATACTATACACACACCCTAAAATACAAACTATATTACAGTCCACCCCTTAAGACTATACACAAAAACCACCCCTGAATTCAGAACTTATATACAGTCCCCCTATAACAACTATATCCCACAAACCGCCTAAATAAGTATATTCACTCCTACTTATAACTATATAAGCCCTATAAAATATATAAACGTTCCTCTTAACATATAAAGTACCCCTTAGTACAACTATATACACACCCAACTAAAACTATAAACAGTCCCCCTAAACTATATTACCCCCATAGAATTGAACGTAATAGATACTTCCTATATAACTAGATACATGGTTTTCCCCTATTAATAGACTATAGATAGTCGCTACTATAACTTTACAGAGTCCCCCTATAACAGTGATGGCCAACACCTTTTTGAGACCAAGGGCCCAACTCAAACAAAGACCCCGCTTATTTATTTATCGCAAAGTGCCCAACACATAAATTTAATTTGTGATTTAGACTCCCGTCTCTGTCACAGTTTTTTCATTGATACCAAGCACCTGAGGACACCAATAAAGCAGAAAAATGGTCCCAGGTACGGCTGTCAACTCTTAAAATAGCTTCTATTCATAGCAAGTCCTGTCTTCTGGGACTGCAGGAACTACCTGGAGTCATCTCTGTGACACACTGGCCTGAGTGCCGCACAGAAAGTGGCTCTGGATGGCCATCCTGGCACCATGGGATGTGCCTGATATGTGGTGTTGACAATAAGGTAGTGGTCGAAAGGATGAGGTGCCAATCAGGTCCTCTTCCGCACACGGTAGGCTAGGCTGTGTCCCACACGTAATCTCAGGGACGCAGGAATGGGGAGCAGGCATATGACCAAGGGGGTGGTTGGGGGGTGCGAAGATGGATAGGAGGAGGAGATGGAGGGTGGGGAGATGAACGTCTGAGAGGCGGGCTTTATGATAAGCTGCAGAAGAACGAGGGGAGAGTATTGTGGAGGGGGTTCGGGGGATGGGAAAGTGGCGCCCCGCTTCTCCTAACTAGATACAAGGCCCCTATATAATAACGATATACAGTTTTCTATAATAACTCCATAACGGTCCCCCTATAATAACTTTATAACTTGCCTATATAACTATACACATTACCGGCACTATAATAACTAGATACAGTCCCCTATAACTAATTTATACCGTCCCCCTATAACAACTATATAAAAACACCAAACCACATTAAAATATATCCATCCCCCAATTCAACTGTAGCACCCCGCCTATAATACTATATACAGGCCCCCTATAATTATATACAACACCCCCTATATCAAGACGGAGAGACTCCTATATAACGATATGCAATCCCTTAAAAATATTATAACACTTCTTATAATACCTATATAGTCCCCTATAGGAACTATATACACACCCCTACAATAATTTATTTAGTCCTCTTATAATAACAACATAAAGTCCCCCTAATAATAAATTGACACACCCCCTAAACAACTATATAGATCCCCCCCTATAATAATAGTTACAGTCCCCCTATAATAACTATTACTTCCCATCTATAATAACTAGACACAAACTACTATAAGAACTTATATACAGTTTTTCTCTAACTACAAAAAGTCCCCCTATAATAACGTTGTAGAAGTCCCCCCGATAGTACTTACCTCTAAACACCCCCTAATAATAACTATATACCGTCCTACTATCATACTTTGTACAGTCCCCCCCTATAAAAACTATATCACCCCCTATAATAAGATATCCAGTCCCCCTATAACCCATTTATACACCGCGTATAATAACTGATGCAGTCCCTATAACTATATACAACCCACTTGGTATGATAACGATATAGAGACCATATAATAACTATTATGATTCCCACCCATACTAACTATAATACAACCCCGCTATAATAAACTATATCGTCCCCTCATAATAACTTATACGCCTTCCATTTACAACTATTTACAAC